>JANIPN010221324.1:0-215619 GCA_027478595.1 Erythroxylum anguifugum | reverse complement strand
TTAGTTTCAACCTTGACGGCCTCCCCCCCCCCCTTTTTTTTTACTACTAGTACCGTGCACTGATGACCGACCATTCAGCTTGATCCCCGTCCTTTTGCCCTGCGTCGGGTTTGTATGCTGTGTGAGAGATGTGTTTTTGTATGAGGTGCGTGCTCTTGGCAGGATCCCTAGCTTCAGGGTTCGAATGGGATGGCGATGTTTGTTAGAGGCAGGTTTGGTGATTAGATCGACAGGTACGGGTACGGGTACGGACAGGCATGGACAAGCACGGACAGGCACGGATAGGGGGTTGAGGTTATCTTGCGTGATGGGGAGGGCTGAGAGGGTAGAGGAGGGTAGTTGGAATGTGGTTGATGGGATCGTTGTCGTTGAGTTTGATCTTTTCTACTTTGTTTTATTTATTACTTTGGTCTGGGCAGTCAGAATTGATTTCTGATCTCGGCCTTGGAGCACCTGCTTGAGTATTTGTGTAGAGGAAAGGCTGTTCAACTACATGAGTTTTTTTTCAGAATGGATCACAAATTTTAATCAAGGAGACTTCTGTTCGAGTACATGTCCTGCAATGAGTGGGATCCTGCCCGACTATGCGAAATGTTTTCGAAATCCAGATACTTGCTTGGAAACGCATTCAGGTAGATGTATTGGTATTTCTAACCACACTCACAAAACATACAACTACTGTATACCAGCGCAGCATCACACTTACATAGTACTGTCACTAAACCTCACACACACTCTTTTCCCTTTTAACCCTTCCATCTACACACCAAAACGCTATATGACAACTCCATCTATCTAGCTGACCAGAGCATCTCGCATAAACCGACTCGTATAAACCGACAAACCCTCGAAGACGGGGGAACGAAACAACCCATCTCATCGCTCCCTCCCCCATCTCCCCCCCAGATCTCGATCCACATACATGACGACACCCACTCGCTCACTCACGCATGCACGTACATCTCCACACCACACACGCCCACTGATTGGGTCTCAACCGTACCTCGCATGCACACACCGACCTCTCACACATCTCTCTTTCTCCAGACCTTCAAAAAACACCGTTAACGAATTTTCGCACGTGCAATGCACGCCACACATGCATTAGTTTGATTGGGGAGAGAGGGGGGGGGGGAGCGGAGACACATCGGCGCGCCGCGGCCGCGTGCGAGCAGTCGCGACGCAACCGCGCGCAGGTATGCATGCAGGCAGGCATGGATAACGTGCACCTGACGTGTTTCCGACGTTGTTGTGGAACCGTTGAGTGAGGATCGGGGATGGCTGTCAGGCACACCACACCTAAACATACACATACACATTCACCTTGCATGGTGTGTTTTGCCAGATGGGAGAATCCGTTGGAGGAATGGTTTGTGGGGAGGAGATGCGGGCGGTATGAGGCATGTTTATTGCTCTGGCTTTAATCGGGTTTCAATTGCGGGCGTTCAGGCATTTGCGGTGGCAGGGATGGTGTGAAGTGGCGAGTTTACACACATATAGGTCTGGGGCATGGGCGGGTAGAAAATGACATAGGGAGTACAGGGGAGGTGTTGGAGAGGGATTACTGATGAACTTGCCGAGTTCACCGCTGTTCCGTCTGGTGGGAGTTTGTGCATGTGGATTTGTAGGTGTACGTGGGTGCGTTACTGGTAGTCAAGGGCGTAGATGGGTGGACAAGGCTGCATTCTGAGCATCATATCGGAGCCTTATCACACTGCAAAGAGCGAAGCGTGTGGAAGGAGAAGAGAGACTAACATAGAGCAGCATTGAACTGTAGCTACCAACACACCGCGAAGAGTTCAGAGAAGAGAGTTACGAATGCGAGGAGCAGGAGCAGGAGCAGCAGCAGCAGCAGCAGCAGCTCAACCCAGTACCGGTACCGCTCCTCACCCACATCTCAGCGCCAGACTAAAAGTACACTGTACACACGCTTGGACGGCCGGCAGCGATCTGGCCAGCTCTAGTGCCGTACCTTATCACCACCAGCACCTGGAGGGGGGCATCCACCCGTGCTAGCCCCAGATAGGCAACTAGCTCAGCATCATCCCAGCGGCTGCCGATCCGGCACTACTCACGCACCTCTTCTTTTGTGTTTACCTATCAGGGGCAAATTGAAGTGGCTGCAAAGGTTCTGCAAAAAGCTTTCTTGTCTGACCAGGATGAGGAATTTGAGTGTAGTAATTTCCCGTAGCTTTTTTCCCCTATAATTACGAAGTGGATAGGTGGGTATGCTAGGGATTTGATGGAGCTGTGCGGTAGGGAGGGCAGCTGTCGTTGACGGGGATGTTACGAGATGAGAACAGCCGTGTGATGGATTTCCATCGCTGATTACGTACATTTCAATCGTGTGTTTCGACAAGTTTTAGTATAATGATCTGGGAGCATGAATTCTTGATGGTCAGTGCGCAAAGAAGCATGGCCAAAGTGCCCACAGGTTCATCGCTTCAACGCGGCTGCTAAGCAATGACAGCTACAGTCTGGGTAGGTTCCTGGCAAACAGCAGCTCAGCTGGCGGGTACCTGTCTACTTGTACCCACAGCAAGGTAAGTATGCGTGGTGATGTAGACCACTTGGGTGCTCACTTAGCTGAGTTGCCTGTCGGTAGCCAGCCATTCATCCAAATAGACAGATTGACGACACTCTCGCAGCCGACTGTGATCCAACCAGGACTCACCAGCCTACACCACCAGCAGCACTGACAGTAACATCATCATCCGCAGCAGCAGCAGCAGTAGCAGCAGCAACGGCCTGACCACCCTCAGGTCGATAGCTGGCCTGACCAAACGCGGCCAACCCACCCGCCTTCCTTCCTTTCTCCACAGATCATCCCAACCTGCTGGCAGCCAGTAGCTACAGATCACCGCCCAAATCCACGACTTTCTAGCTGAACCGGACTCATGACCGGTAGAGGGGGGCCGATTCACCGTTAGATCGGCTCATGCACTGTGCCTGCCGAGCAGACGGGTCAATATCCGCTCTTCCCTAAGCAGGCACCGCGAAGCGCAGTGAACAACCGTTAGACATTCACTAGCACACGGGAATGAACAAGATGCAAAGGAGAAGAGAGGGAGTAACGGAGAGAGTAGACGCAAGCAAAGTAAGATGAGATGAAAGATAAGACCCGACACCAGGCTGCAAGACGCCAAAAAAAAAAAAAAAACGCCAAAACGCATAATCCATCATCCCCCTTGGTCCTCTCGACCGCACAGCTTGCAGCACCACTGCGCTGCATCTGGCTGCACTCAGCACCACACACTGCACCACGCTGCATCGCATTGCAGCAACTGCATCTCCCACCTTCATCTGATCTTTAGAGCCAAACACCAAGCTGTCGTAGATAAGTGGTCAGTGAAATCTCCTCCTGGCCTGCTCTTTTTTCCCCAGTGCAATCCCACAGTGCGATCCATCTCCACCTCCAAACCTGTGCAAGACATACACACGCCCACACACTCTCACACTCTCACACAAACAACCGAGCACAGCCGAGCACGCCACACCCCAGCAAGAATCGATGATGCAAAAAAAGAAGAGAAGAAAAATCAATAAAGCCAGGTGAGGAAAAGCTCGGTCTGTGGTTCCGTCGCACGCATCGTCTTTGCCGAGCGAGTCTGCAAAGCACACACACAAAAAACAGGGCAGATACGGTGCGGAGAGAGTAGAGGCGCTAAGCGTCGTAGCCGGCGCTAGCACGTGCAAGAAATTTGGGGGAAAATGCACAAGAAAATCGGGAGGTGTGTGGGTGTGTGGGTGTGAGAGGTGAGGGAGAAGCACGCTAGCGTCGCATCGTACCTTTACCCCGTTTTCTTTTTCTTCACTCGGCTTGTCATCTCATCTTTCATCTTGGGCTGCTCAAGTCACTCAAGTCCCAAGATTGTGCAATCTCAGAGAAATTAAATAAAAAGGTTTCAAGTCATGAATCAAAATGCATTTTGCTTGGGGATATATACAGGTTTCAAATGCAAAATTATAAATCAATCCATGCCTTTCGTGATCGTGACCCCATGCTCTGTCATTCTCGTTTTTATCGTTCCTGCATGTCCTGATTTAGACTCCCCGTCTCTTTCTGGTTTCAGTCCCTCGATCCCGGGCTCTTCTCGCCTTGCTCAGGTGCTGATCCAGAAGAGGAGGAGCAGGCTGCTCACCGTAAACCTCGTAGATTGCAAGGGTTTACTCAAGGTCGTCACCGATCTCACGACGGTAGACCTGGCCGCCGGGGGTGACGCCAGAGGGGATGGCCGGGAGCTCGATGCCCTTGGCGGGGACGGAGTAGACGGCGATGGTGGAGTTGAAGTGCGAGTTGATGTCAGCAATCAGCATGTCGGCGGTGTCCTGCAGGTTGGAGTCGATCTTGCGCTTCAGGGCGGCACCGAGGTCGCCAGCAAGCTTCTGCTCGAGCTGCAGAGCGCCCAGAACAGTCTTGCGGACGGAGAAGTAGACGGCGACGCTGTCAAAGGCCTTCTTGTGGGCAGACAGGTTGTCCAGCAGCGGGTACAGGAAGCCCTGCAGAGTGATGACGGCAAGACCGACTTGGACCGAGTCGTTCAGGTCAAGCGGGGCGCTGGCGTTGGCAGCCTTGGTGGCGTTGATGACAGCAGTGCCGACGGTGTTGGTCTTGGTGATGATGTCCAGCAGCTGAGGGAGCACCTTGGGGCTCTTGGGGTTGAAGGTGTTCAGGCTGTTGTTCAGGTCGGTGATCTTGTTGTCAATGCTGTAGGGATTGATGTTAGCTGTGCTTCTCTTTTCTTCTTCTTCTTCTTCTTCTTCTTCTTTTTTTTTTTTTTTTTTTTCTTTTTTCCAATGCGAGGAGAAATGAGATTGTAAGCGGCCACTCACTTGGTCAGGGCGGCCTGAATGGAGTTGAGGTCACGGGGCATCAGAGCCGGGAGGGCAGCGGCAGTGCCGGCCAGGAGGGTGGTAGCGAAGGCGAAGAACTTCATCTTGACGGCTTTGGGATGCTATCTGCGTTTTTGTTGGAGGCGAGGACTTGGCTGCTTATTTTGTCTGACTCAACGATCTTTGGACTTGACTGGACTCGACGACCAAGAAGAGAAGAAAAGGGCTGAGGGTAGGGGCAAGGAGCTGACTGAATATATACACACGGCCAGCGTTCGGATCTCGTCACGATCCCGACTCTGGGGAAACCACATGCATCTCCAATAATAAGCTTGTTCAAGGTACTGCACCCGGGTAAAAACGTAAATCCCCGCTTTCAGAGGTCTGGATAGCGCGTGTAAGCCTCAGGTCATACATCAGACCGAAGCGGCAAGCAGCGCAGAACACCAGCGAGACCCATTCTGTCCCTCAGCACCAGCCTGGGCGCCAGATCTCCACAACATGAACGGGGAAGGGCAAACCGTGGATGTGCCGGCTGGCCATAGCTTCTAGCGAGAGAGAGAGAAAAAAAAAAGTATCGAACGAAGATGGACCACTGGCAGTCTGGCCGAAGCTACCTTGCCTCTTCTGGGTAGTCGGTAGCATTTTTCTTTACCATTCCACCTCCTGCCCTTTTCCATTTGGTCAGAAACATGCTTTCGTGTCTCGCGCCGGGCCGGTGTGCACATGAATGGTGGATGGGTGGGAAAGGTCAATCTTGGTGCAGAGGAAGAGGAAGCTCGTGACAGCGTGAGAGCTTGGGAAAACAGTCCAGTTGCCGAGCAGTCTTACATCCGAGACGCCATGTTGTGGGGGTTCCCCAGAAAAAAAATTTAGTGCTAGCCTCGGATTGGTCAACGCGACTTCCTCGACCTGAACGCTGATCCTTGCGTCAGATCACAGCGGGAAGGTGTAGCTGCCGTGGTGGTAGGCTGGCAGCTGGGGGACGGCAGAGGTACAGCGGGCGCTGGTACCACCTGTCCCCTGTTCCACCTGAATTTGCGAACTGGAGCTACAGTGCCACCAGTCCAGGTACCTGGACTGCAGGTACTGCTGCGCCTTTGACACGCGCTCTATCTGCCCGTGGTTGCCACTGGCACGATTCGCTGATCTTTGAGACAATGGCCGTCTTTTTCCAGCTTCTCGACTCATGACCATGTGCCGAGTCCCAGATAGAGTGTCACTATCGTAGCATTGCCATGTGCATACCATCATTAGCAATCCCATCTTGCCTGCCGATCAGCCTTAGGGCCGAAGCCGATGAACGAAGCGGCGAGGCGTTCCTCTAGTCGATATCAGGGTAGAAGTGCAGTCACGATAGATTTTCGAGCTAGAGCCAGACTTCAGCCTCGTGCCAGGCACATGCTAAAACTGTCATGAACACGCGAGAGCTGCCTGGCCGGCTCAGCCAGTCGAGCCGAGCGTAGGCGACGACGGTGGCGGGGTGGAAGAGGTGAGCAATAATGCCAAAATAATGCGCGAATAACATGTAAACGCTCGATAGGATGCTGGTCATGAAGAAGCCCTTGGCAGTCTCCGGGGTAAGGCAGCGATGCTTGGCCAATGTTGAGTCGGTGGCGCGGGACGAGCGTGTCCCACAAGGTACAGACTCATTCCAAAAGGCCTTGTCAGTTCCATTCTCCGAGAGCCTGAGTCTTGGTGTCCACAAATTACCCGGACGGCGGTGGACTGGTGGCGACGATGGGCTCCACTTGGGAGGATCGTCTGATGGCTTGGTGTGGAAAAAGTATACCGTCGTCCAGATCGCAGCCATTCTATCATCAAGTAGCAACAAAATGGGCAAGAGAAATTTATGGTGCCGATACTTTCGCACTGACCATTCCCATGCTCGCTTCTTGACCTCTCCCAAAGGACAGGCTGCTTCTCCCCTTCTTTCCAGCATCCTCGCCCTCTCATGACTGCCTCTTCGCCTCTTTCCCCGCGCTGTGGCGGATCAAGCCACCAGGTACGCCGGAGTTTACTACAGCAAATGCTCCGGTAGGTTTGCAGCCCGCTGGGGACCTGGCTCGGCCGCCCTGACTCAGGTGGTGTGGGCACGGTTCCAGAGCCGCCCGGGGGTAAAGCCCAGGCAGTTTGCCCTCGCCAGAGACGCGGTACCTCTGTACCCGCACCTTACTGCCCTAGGTACTAGGGTACTTGCCCACCGCCCCGACCATTCATCCAGCTCCTCTACCAAGCCTCCTTCGAAACCCCGGCCGACTGCCTCTTAGCAATGGGCTTGAAGCGAACTTCGGCTGCAAGTGTGCACTCTTCAACGCCTACCGTCCGCGGGGCCGGTAGCCGAGGCGGTTGAAAATATGATCTGACAGACCGAAACATCTGATTGTTGGTGAGATCCCAGTTCAGGCCAAGTCGGTGGCGGCCAACATCTGCAAGGTGAAAAGTCTGGCTTCAACGTCACCTGTCTCTCCCCACAAAAACGGGCGACCGCACACTTGCCATATGTTGTCAGTTCAGATGGAAAAAGTTCGAGATCTGATGTGGGACCTTTGCGCTGCTGATCCTCCACAGATAGAGTTGTAAATGTGTACGGACATGACACAGCATCCCATTGAGTCCAAGCGCCGTGCAACTGAGTCGTGCGGAACTCTCTTGCCCGAGGAGAAGCGAGAAGATACAGTTTGTGGCCGCTGCCACTGGCTTCTTACGCTTTTTCCCCAGCTCTCCAATTGCCTGCTGCACGTGGTTTTGCCGACGGCTCTCACATGTGACGTTGTTCTGCATGCCCTTCCCCAGATCTCGCCTTTTCGGATGCCTGACCTTTGGTGCTGTGGCGTTGTCTAGCATTATTCGGTTGCCACCGTTTTTGAGCACATTTGTCAATTGCATAATGCTGATCACACCAGACTCGACACACATTGCTCATTGAACAATTCACAGCCTGTCGTCAATAAGCTCGCCGATCGTTACCGTCACAGGCCGATCAGCAGCGGGAGAGCGACACAGACTAGAGCTGTCGAGAAGGGAAGCAGAAGTGAATTGTACCAGATCCAAGGTTTGCGTTGCCGCATGCTCTGCAATCTGACACGGTGCCGTCGCTGTCACATTCGTATATTCGAGCTTGAGAGCTCGCAGCCGGCGCGCTGATCAGCGATCGCGATGATACAACCAACCGCGCGAAGGTGGTCGAAATATCAGGCATGTAATTGTCTTTCTATCAACTACGGATTACCTTGAGAGGCGTCCAAATCATATCCATGCTACCAAAGCCAGCCCAACAGCTTCCCAACGGTCTGCTCGTCGTGCTGGTCCTGCACGAGGTGGAGACGACAACCAGCGCCTGTCTTTGTCTTGTCATGCGTTATAAGCCTTCGCCCTGGGCTGGGGCCACTGTTCAATAGTTAGCGGATCACCGCTCAGATTCCAGCAGACCTCGGCCAGCGGCGCGCCTCGAGCATCGGTATCTACACCGAGGCAGTATTGGCCTGGGTAGACCAGCTTGTTCCCCGCCTCGTCTGCTCTCGCCAGACTGCCAAGCGTGAGCTTGAGCATGGCTGTCTGCTGGCTGCCAGGTTGAATGCCAAACAGTCTCTGATATGCCACCAGTGACTTGAGCGGACGTGGCTCCGGCCCGTACGTTCCGCGCAGAAAGCCCAATGCTACATAGTCGGACGATCTGGCTTTGCCCGTATTGAGTACGTGAACTGGCACTGTCGCGAAAGGACACTGGTCAAGGAAGCCATTGGGCGGACAGCTGCGGTGCAGACTGCCCAAATCAAGTTGAGCAAGGTCATTTGTAGCGTTGCTGCTGCTGTTCCAACGTCCGTCCAAGGAGACACTGAAGTTGGTGTAGTGTAGTCCGTAGCCAAAGGGAAGCACAGAATCGTTGTACCACCGATATGTCCGTCCCGGGTTACCGGTCAAGGCATTTGGCCTCAGGGCCATGTCAGTCATCGGAACTTGGTTCACGTAAGCTGCCGGGTACTGGGTCGTTGGTAAGCGGCCCGCGGGGTTCGCTTTGCCCGCGACGATATTTAAGAGCGCGGTGCCGCCATCCTGTCCGGGATAGCCTCCCCAGACGATGGCAGAAATATTTGGATTGCTGAGGAAAGGCGAGTCATCGAGCTGTCCGCCACCCATCTGGAGAATCACCAAACGTCGACCCAGCTGCGCCGCTTCGTTGATAAAGTCAACCTGCGCGGCTGTCCATGCAACAGTCTCACGGTCCATTCCCTCGGACTCGACGCCGTTGTTGATACCATCGGCAATGATGATAACGTCTGCCTCCCTCGCAACATTGAGAGAAGAAAGCCAGGAGTCGGTGGTCGGGTCGCCTTGACCCCCGACACCACTGGCATAGCTTACATTGTAACCCAGTTTCCGTGCTGCGTAGAGAGGGCTATGCAAGAAAGGTGCTATGCCGGCATAATTGCCTTGCAGATCAGTGGTAGCATTCGCCCAGCTACCAATCAGCGCCAGCTTGGTGGTGTTCGGAGTGCTGGTAACAGGCAAGGTTCCGTCGTTCTTCAAAAGGACCATGCCCTCTTCAGCCGCTTTCAAGGCGAGAGCCTGAGCGTCTGCAGTGTTGACGTCTGAGAAGCTGAGGCTGCGGTAAGGCGAGGCCGAGTTCACGCCGTCGAAATACCCAAGCCGGATCTGGGCGGCAAAAAGGCGAGAGAGCGAACGGTCTATGGTCGACTCATTTATCAGTCCCCTTGACAGGGCCTCGGGAAGATGCAGAGGGTAGTAAGTGCCACAATCGAGATCTGTGCCGGCATTCAGTGTAGCCGCAACGGCTTTGGCGGGATCACTGGCGTAGTCATGAGGCGAGAATACATTCTGCACAGCATCGCAATCTGAAGTAATGTACTGATCTTCTGAGCTCCAATTCCAATGCCCTCGGAGAATATCCTGAAGAACGTACGGACTGGCGCAGGTCGGTATCCCGTTCAGCGCATTGTAGGAGCACATGAAAGAACCAACGTTCGAGTCACGTGCGCAGGCTTGGAATGATGGGGAGTAGTACTCGCTCAAGTCTTGGCTGCTCACGTTCGCATCGAACTGGTACCTGAGGTTCCCGTGCCAGTCCTCAATATCGTAAGCCACCCAATGCTTGCATGTCGCCACAACTTTCTTTGTGGACGGGTTTGGACCGCCCTGGAGGCCAAGGATCAGCCGGCGAACGTAGGAGGATAGATGGAAAGGGTCCTCGCCCGGAGTCTCCTGACCCCTCCCCCAACGGTTGTCCCTGAAAGGGTTGATGTTAGGCGTCCAGAAGTCGAGCCCCGCTTTTCCAAAATTATTGAATGCCCTGGCTTCGGTAGAAACAACAGATGCTACAGCTTCTATGAGATCGTCATCGAAAGCTGCGCCCATAAGAATTGGCTGCGGAAAAGATGTTGCACAGGAGAAGTCTCCCTGAGAGGAAAAATTGACACCGGGAGAGCTGGCAACTCCATGCTGGTTTTTAAATGTCAGTATCAACAACTTGGAGCGTATGCTCTTGAAATAAGAAAACAGTATCTGTTCCGCAATAAATCCGTTCCGAGTTGTTGGCCGGGCAAGATGGCTGTCGACTGGAAAAATACACAGATCGTATTGTACAAGACAAATCACTGCTGGACGTAAGGCAGGGAGATTCTGCCTGCCAACGTGGGCTGCAGACGCCGGAAACGCTGTTTGTGGACAGGAGACTGCCACTCACCAGTGCCTCATTCCACCAAGTGTAAGCCGGCAGACCTAGCCTTTCCACTGCGGGTGAGGTGCTGCCGGTAAGGCTGAACTTTTCTTGTAGCGTCAGTGCAGCAACCAATGCGCGAGCCCGTTCAGCCACACCAGCAGTCGCATCACAGACTGTGTTGTTCCTGAGGGGCCCATTGGTGCAGTCGGGAAACGCCGCATGGACTGTTGACACTAGAACTGCCACGAGCTGGAGGTAGATCATTGTGGCGTCAGGGCTTCGGACAGCAACGGAAGAGGCGCGCTTCAACTTACAATCTTTCGGTGGACTGATCCGGACGACGGCCTCCTTTAAATGTTATCACAGCATGATACCTGAACAAAAAATATACATGATCTGAAGGCTTTTCAGCAAGGAGAAATCGTAGCCACACTTGCATACATTCAGGCTAAATGACAGGTCAGGTTTTGAGATCGTCATCGTTTGCCATCAAAAGGGTTCTGCTGCCCCAGCCGGTCATTGAAACGTGGGGAGTCTGTGGGGATGTCGTTGTAGTTCTGTGGGGATTCCTGAGCTAAATGGCTTCGTATTTTCACCTTTGACGAAGTGTTTGGAAGCTTTCAGGTTCACTGTGGAGCAGCAATGCAAACGAGAAACAGGCTTGAAAAAAATATAACGTGGCCGATAGCGGGGAAGAGATGTCGGTAGATGCATGCCGGCATTTTCTCCCATCTCTCCGAAGAAGGGTACGAAGACTCTAACTCAACCTATATTGGGATCCTGAAGAAGCCAGCGTTCGGTTAAGTCGGCTGGCCAGATGCGGTAGCAGTTGCCTCCGTGATGTACTGCCCACTGCATATTGACAATTTGCATGCTCAGGGCGAGAATGACGCATTGGTGGAACAGGTGATGTATCAAGTCGTTGCCATGAGTATTATTTCGACTTGACTTAAGAGTCTTTCAGATGATTCAAACTGAATGTCGTCAGATATTTTTGAACGATCATCTCGCAACTCGTTTCGGTGTGTCCTACTGGACCAGAAACTGTATTTTGAAAACGATGCTTTCGACCCAAATCATAAAAGCATGCAGAGCAAATCGACCCACTGTGCTTCATATTCAAGACAGCAACAAGCAGCTTGTGGTCACAGCTACCAGGACTCGTCATGTCTAGCAAGCTCCAATGCTGCTCATACGTCAGTAGTAGGTTGTCTAACTGCCAGTCGGTGATTACCACACCAGACTCGATCATCGGAGTGACGTCCCGAAGTCAAGTCACGTGCTTGAGTTGAGCGCGTCGGACGCGTTCAGGCGCGGGAACAATGACCTGACGGAGCATCCGCTAGTACCTGGTAAATATCATCCTCGATTAGAGGCGCAGACATAGACGCTGCTCAGTATCATTGAAAGCGATTTTTTTTTAGCAGCACACACTCGGACAGTCTTTCAGCGACATTGTTTTCTTCTCAAACCCATTCCCCATCGCTCGAGCATCTGGAGTTGCACCATCCGGCCAGCCGCCCCGCGTCCATCAGAACCGCCCACCTGAGATCTCGATGGTGTAGCTGAATGGGAGGAATGCCAGCGCTCGTCAATCACACATTCACGGGGCATCATGTATCTCCCCTATGACTTATTCTCTTTACCTTATAAGCAGCTGGTCGCGTCACGACACGCCTCATCGCCGCCAGTGTTGCTCCTTGTCGCCCTCGAACCCGACGCCCTTTGCGCGTGTCGTATCCTCACCTCTATACTTAAACGCGACTACATTGCTCACAACATCATCCCAGTCTCCGGCTATGGCGACCTCGAGAGGGCAGGCGTCAAGCATGTCCAGCAGATGAGATTGCAAAACGGAGGAGGCGGTGGCACAGTCATCTGTCTAGGGACGGGCGGCATGGTAGACTTGGCTGGCATACTGGGTCTAGAAGGTGCGGATGAAGAGGAGGACCCCATGGGCGGGGTCGAAATCTGGGTAATTGATGCTCGAAGACCTTGGAATCTGGGCAACGTATTTGGTGGGCAACCACCGAGCACCTCTACCGCGCTGCAGGAGATGTCCGGCAACGTGCGAAGGAAAATGCCGGATGTCGACAAGGGCCAGATACAGCACCACTTCAGGTCTGGCAGAGGCGGCGTCATTGTTTTCGATGATGGCGATGTTGGGCTGCTGGAGAAAGAGCGTGACGCTTACTTCGAGCTGGAGCAAATGCCCGAGATAGAAGACGACGGACGCGAGTTGGATGGTTCCGAGTCAGGCAGTGATGACGATGGCGGCCCAAGAGCGGGACAGAAACGCAAGTCATGGTCCGGAGCTGAAGATGAAGATGAAGCTGAGGATGACGATGGTCGTCCAAGGCAGCGTCGACGAAGCAACTCCCAGGAGTCAATACCAGTAACACCAACAAGGCTCCATGCATTCAACTCTTCATCAGACACCCTCGTTCCGAACTCACAAGCATCGCCTGCAGGATCCACGTCAACAATGGCGCCGCCCTCTGGCCAGGATGACCGAGAGAGGCCGGAATCGACGAGGAGGCAGCGACGGCGCTTCCTCCGCCAAAGGCGAGCACACGAGACCGTTCTACACTCGTACTACTCACGTGGGAGCAGCTACAGCGAGCCCATTTCTTCCATGCTCTACCGCCTGGCCAGTGATCTGGGCTGCGCAGACAACGATGCTCTCTGGCTGGCATGCGTGGGAGTGACCTCTATCGAGCAATATGGCCGCACCTCGACTGGGCAAGGGTTATCTCAGGGCCCCAATGGGAAAGCGTTTGCATCGCGCGACGAGCCGATACTCTCGGTGCTACGAGATGAGGTGCACCGCCTCAACCCACCAGATGCCCATACGAACGGCCACTTTGACGCGATCGACTCGGCATTGCCAACGAATGCACGCAGCCCGAACGACATGAGCATACGGCTGTCCCCAGAGCCTCGATTCCTTCTTCTGCGGCACTGGTCGCTGTATGAGAGCATGATGCACAGCCCCTACCTTGCCGCCCGGCTCCACCTGTGGAGTGAGCCAGGCATCAAACGCCTCCACAAGCTCCTGGCAAAGATGGGGGTGAGCCTCGCCACGGCACGGCAGGGCTGGCTGCACATGGATGTGGAGGCGAAGAGGACGCTACGGTCCAAGCTTCTCAAGTACGCGCCCATGTACAACCTGGATGGCATGGTGCCACCAAGCGGAGGCCGCGAAGGTTGGGGCTTTGTGCGAAGCTGGGGATGGAAAGCCTGCCTCAGTGCCAGCGATGTCGGTACCATCATCGGTGCTATGCTCGAAGTTGGTAGGAAAGGGGAGAGACGAATGCGAAAAAGCACAGACGCGAGTGCGAACGTGGCGGATGCCGAGGGCTGGCAGGAGAGCGAAGACTACGTCTCGAGATTCTGGGAAGCCTATGATTCACTCAACAACGTGTCCAACCTTCTCAAAGGCCTGCCATTGACACTCGATCTCCACCGAGCTATCTTGCGGACTGGTACCGGCCTCATCTCCAAACGGCAGATCCGCCACTTACGAGCCTTCCGCATGGCTGTGGTGAAAGAGGGGCCAGACGTGGCACTCTTCACGCATCCGGGTGCCCTCACAAAACTGGCGCTTTGGCTGGCGGAGGCCATCCAAGAGCAGGAACGAGATTTGGGACGGGGAAACAAAGCGGCAACGCCGCTTGTGCTTGCCGGCTTGCACGAGTCCAGAGGGGTCTACATCGTTGTCGGCACGGGTGGCAGCGGTGGTGTCATGGACCTGGGCGAGAAGAGACTGCGAAAAGAGCGCATAGATGCAAAGAAGAAGAGGAAGGAAGAGAAGGCAAAGGAGAAGGAGCGCAAGAGGCTCGAAAAGGAGGCTGCAAAAGAGGAGAGGAGGCTTTCTCGGGACGCAGCAGAGGAAGATGGCGACGACGACTTGGAGACTGAGTCTGAGGCCAGCTCGTCAGAGTCGGAGGACGAGGATGAGGATGAGCAGGAGCCTAGGCAACGAAGCAACAGGTTTGGCGTCGCTTTTCAGGAAGTCATTGACGAAGTTGGCGCCACGACGAGGATCGACAACTTTGAAAACTGTGTCATCGAGGTCAAGAAGGAAGATTTGCAGAGCTTTCTCGAGGCACTCAGCATGAAAGCTGTGATGGGCTAGCTGGAGGTTGGAAATACGGAGTACAAGGCGTTGGAATACTGCATGGCTGCGAGTGGGTGCGGGAGATGAATGATGATCTGGGCTAAGGACATCAGCGACGGCTGTGGGCTGACGAGTAATGTACACTTTCTCTGTGCAATATCGCGCAGGTGGCATAATAGCATTAGCGTTCGTTTTGAAATCATCCTGAAAATTCTGAGCATCGAGCGGATGAATTGAAGTGAGCCCTTGTTTGGATAGCGAGACTGCTCACACCGTTGAGTGTCTCATCATATATCTCGGAATGTACCCAATGATGTACTCATCGACACATAAGGTTAGAATCCCCGTATGTAGTAAAGTGTTCACTGAATTCAGTGTATACATAGATATCTACCTTGGTATATTGGGGTGTATATTGATACCCAGGTGGGTACCCACCCAGGTATCTAGGTAAATATTCTATTGCATACACAGGCGCGGGATTAAAGACGCTCACTTCTTAATCGCCGCTTGGCATGGAATGTGAAGTAGACAACGTGAGACTTCCTTTTTTATTGTATTAATTCGCAGTCACCCGGATTGAATCTCTCTGGACAGTCATGCTGGTCAGGGTTCAGATCGCCCGGTCACGTGCTAGATCGAGGCCGACCGAAAGAAAGAACACCCGCGTCACTTGGTGTCTGTCCCGCCATCGCCTTTTTTGCCTGTCCCCTTCCTATAGCGCGCCTGAGATGCCGTGGTGGGGCATGCAGGCACACCCGACGGGAGAGAGGTCGAAAGAAATCGAGTTTTGCCACACGGGCTCCCACTCACCGACTTGGGAAGTTGCGTGGTTTAGTGTTGTAAAGGGAAACAACGATATAGTAGGTCTATAGTCGCGAGATCAGCGAGCTGGCCCTTTCTCCACTACTTTGATTCAGGTAAAGCTCTGCCCGCAGCTCTTTTGCGCCTTTCAGATTCTTTGTTCGAGATACAGGACTCTTGTTTGCTTTTCATTGAACCGCCCGATGCGAACTAGTTGAAGAAAAGAGACAAAGTCTTTACAATCTGCTGCTAGCTTGCATTCATTTAATGGGGCTTTGAGCCTGATTCCGGTCCTGCCCAAGTCTCATCACAAGTTATTTCCACAAATCCTACTACTGAACTCATTCATATTCCATTTTTCATGTTCCCTGACTCACACTCACACCCGTCATCATGAGCAGATCATACAACTCCGGCATGAACAGCAAGAAGGCCGCCGGCCAGGCCCGGAAGGCAGAGGCAGCCGCCTCGAAGAAGGCTGCACAGAACGCCAAGGAAGAAGCCGACGAGTCCGCCAAGTGGCAAAAGGGCGCTAAATCTAACAAGAAAGCCGAAGATGCCGCTGCGAAGAAAGCCGACGCTGATCGCAAAAAGGCCGAGAAAGCCGCTCTACAGGCCGCTGAAGACGCCGCGATGCCATCCAAGCCCAAGAACAACAAGGCAGCCGTGAAGAAGAACGCCAAGCCAGCGCCGGCGCCGTCCCGGAAACTCGACCTCAGCCAGCTGGAAGAGGGCGAGCCGAGCAGCAGCAACGCGGCTCTGAACGCCTCAGGCATCGACAACGCCATCGACGCGCTCGGCCTGACCAGCGGCGCCGGCGCCTCGGACAAGATCGACAGGCACCCGGAGAGGCGCTTCAAGGCGGCCTACGCAGCGTTCGAGGCCAGGCGGCTTCCCGAAATTGAGCAGGAGAACCCGGGCCTACGGCGCAACCAGAGGGTCGAGATGGCTCGCAAGGAGTTCGAGAAGAGCCCGGAGAACCCGTTCAACCAGGTCAGCGTGAACTACGATGCCTCCAAGGACGAGATTGCCCAGATCAGGGCCAGCGAGAAGCAGAAGGTCGAAGACAGGCTAGGAGACAAGGGCAAGGGCCGAGCGTGAAGACTTTTGGAGAGCGGTCCAGTTGCAGGTACTCATGTGGGGAGAAGGAAACGGGTGTCGATATCACCGTGACATTCTTGGAGTATTGGTAGGTAAATGGCGTTATCGGAAAAGATTTGAGCGGGAACAAGACATGCCCTGTATGAGTCGCGTCTTAGAACGATTGCACAGACGAGATTCAGCCGACTTGCAAATTTGCATTGGCTAAGCAAAAAGAATGAATCACTTTTTTTTTAATAAAAAAAAAACCAAAAAAAAAAAAACAGAATTTACGCCAACAAAAATAATCCTCGAAGCGAAGTCATTTGATGGAAACGTCATCAGGTATTATCGAAGTATTGCTATGATCTTTGTAAGTTTTGCTCATAACTCGGTGATCCTTCATCATGCCTCTGGCACGCCTTGCTATGTCTATTCCATTCGCAGCCCTGTATCTAGACTTTATGTTTCCTCTAACCCAGTATGCAATCTGTATATTGCAAATTCCGTCACAGTCGTTGAATACCTTTATGTTCCCATGTCAAGCATATCGGCTCTCACAATCTACACGATGCGCATCCTCGGAAGGCGAGCACTCGCACCCCTCTTCACCCGCCTTCTCGCCGCCCTGCCCTTCCACAACATCTTTCCAGCCTCGCCATCCCCACCATCCTCACCACTCTCCAGCCCACGTCTCCTCTCACCAGCCATCGGCGTCAACACGTCCGGCTCCACCGCCGGACCGGGACCATAATCCGGCGCCCTCCCACCCAGCGAGCCCAGAATATCGCCCACATAGTTCGTCGGCCTGACACCAGGCCCATACACACCAACCCAGTCCCTCACGATCCCCTGCACGATCGGAACTCCCGCGATGCGTATATTCCTGAGCGCGATCGAATAGCCGCCCTGGCCATACACCAGATTATCGAAACCCGAAACGCCAGGCGGGGGGGCGACGAAGTCGCTCGCGGTGCGCACCAGCAGGACGCGGCTGAAATCCGTCCTGTTGCCAGCGACGTTGGCGCGCAGCAGCGGCTCCAGCACGGCGTTGTCCTCCTGCTGCGCGGCGCAGTAGACGCCGCTCCCGTTCGTGACGAGCCGCGTGTAGTTGTCGAAGGCGTTGTTGAGGATGGTCCCCGCGAAATACGTGTCTGCGGTTGCGGAGTCGCATGCTACCAAGAATGGCGGGCGGGAGGCTGGCAGTGTCGCGGGTGGGCCGTGCAGGAAGCGGGACCGGTATTGCTGCGCGTCCGGGCTGTCGGCCAGCGTGACGTTGGCGGATCGGACGAGCGCGAGCGCGGAGTCGCGCAGCGCGGCGTTCAGCTCGAAGACTTCGGTGCCGTAGATCTCTTGTGGGTATTGGGATGCGGCGGTCGAGCCCTGTGGGAAGTAGCCGGAGCTGAAGTTGGAGGGGAGGTCGCGTGGGTCGAACTCGTATTGGAGAGCGGCTTGCACGGCGAAGCGCGCGAATGTCACGGACCCGGTGGAGGCGACGCGCGGGTTGATGCCCGCTACGCCGGTGATGAGGAAGTAGGTGTGCCGGAGGTCGAAGAGGGGAGAGAAGACCAGCGAGGTGACGCTGGTGGCGGCGTTGATCTCACCCTCGCCGGCGATCAGTTGGCAGATGCTGTAGTCGGAGGTGCAGTGCACGGAGGGGAAGAAGGGTGATAGGCCGGGTACGGTGATGTTGTGTGCGAGCAAGTTGAACTCACTTATGCCGTACCATGATTCGCCTTCTTCATCGTACTGGTTCGGCGTTAGCCAGGGGAACATGTGTGATTATGGTGGAGAACAGGCAATTTCAGGGTAACAGGAATGACTGTATGCTTCCATTGTGACTGGAGAGACTGCGGGCTTGCTCACCAGGTCGATGATGAAGACTTTGGGCCTGATCTTGCCGTGATGCCCAGAGCCATGACCTCCAGGCCCGTTCGTGGCATTGCTGCGAGAGCTGGAGCCGAGAACTGCACTCGCAAGGCATGGTAGTACACCAAGTGTCGAGAGCTTCATGCTTGCAATCAAAGCTCCAGCTCAGTCTACAGGCTGTGCGACTTTTGAGCAGTTCGGAGACATGTCAGAGCGAGAAATTTGTGGACGACATTGCAAATTAACTGAATCACAACACATGGAGATAAGCCCTCGAGAGCTGTGCAGCTCGGAGCCGACTGACTGATAGCGAATCATTCTGTCATATGGCGTTTGATTCGTCAAAGTTACATCCTGATCCTCTGTTGGTTGGGAGCCGATAAAGCTCCGTTATCTTGGCTAAAGATTCAACCTCGTGAGACGACTCTCGCCAGTGTTTCGGTTGTAACCTGCGAATTCAAGTTCTTTATTGAGATCATGATCAGTCTTGATTAATTTCTTTTCTATGAACGTGTTTTACATCAACTTGCTCGTTTGTGCGAGATATCACGCGCTGATGAATAAATGTGAGTAAAAAGAGGCATCCGTCACATCACAGGTACTTGGTCTAGTTATTCAGAACGGTCGGGTCGAAACTGTCTGAACTAACAGGTCTGAATTCCTCAATTAATCTTCTCGACTCAGACGATATATCTGATTGTTTCTTCTTTCTGCTATTTCCGAATGTTACATCCATGTGTCTTGGTTTATTGGCTAGGTTCTATCAATAGTATAGACATTTCCCATTGACATCGTTAGCTATGGGTTGCCCAAAATCCTGTATATTATGACTGTTTGTACCCAATGAACACTGATTTTGCGGTTGCTAACCTAAATCATCATCATCATCATCATGATGTATCATATCTTGCACTCCATCTGCCTGCTCAGAGCCGACAG
This sequence comes from Erythroxylum anguifugum, assembly GCA_027478595.1. Lineage (NCBI taxonomy): Eukaryota > Viridiplantae > Streptophyta > Magnoliopsida > Malpighiales > Erythroxylaceae > Erythroxylum > Erythroxylum anguifugum. The sequence goes on along the minus strand of JANIPN010221324.1, from coordinate 196,294 downwards.
CTGCTCGTCCGGCTCCGCGTTCACGGTAAGCCTCTACCCTGGTTGACCGCATCCGCTACCTGACTAGTACCGGGCCTGTTCTCTGCGTACCTCTCTGTTGTTGCATGTTAGCTTGTTATAGCATCGGAATTGATTGAGCTCAAGGCAAGTGTTACGTCAGAAAAAAGCGTCACAAACATACCGTAGCTATCCAAATACAGCTGATCCTCACTCGTCGTCCCCTTCACAGCCTCATCCGCCTCGACAGCATCAACCCACATCTTCCAACGACTCCCAGCCTCCGGCTCCGGCCAACCTCTATACGGACCCAACACACGGCGCAGCCTCAGCAGCCAGGGCGCCAGCTGAACATCAACCCACCCAATTCTCCCACCCGCAAAGAACGGACCCTCCGGATCCGCAGCATCCACCAGCTCCGCAATCGTCTTCCTCAACGTCTCCGCCTCCTTCGCCTGCTCCTCAACCTCCTGCGCGCGCAGAACATGGTAAAACGCCGGCACGATCTTCCGATTGACATGATCCGCCCACAGCCTGGCATGTGCTCTGGCCTTGGACTGGGCGGACGCCGGCGACGGCAGCAGCGGGTAGTACTCATTGCTGCCGTCAGGCGTGAACGTGTCTTCCAGATACTCCATCAGCACCGTCGACTCGTAGCAATTCCACTCCCCGTGCCGGATGGCGGGTATCAGGCCGCGCGGGTTGATGGCTAGGAACTCGGCCGTCTTGTCGTACGGGTCGATCTCGAGGTACTGGTACGGTGCGCGCTTGAGCTCCAGCGAGATCCAGACGCGCTGTACGAACGGGCAGAAGCATGAGCCGTATAGCTGCAGATCGGACTTGGCGGCGTGTGCCTCAACGGTGGCTAGGGCGGCGCCGGAGGCGCGTCGGTGATATGTCTTTTTCTCTTTGCTGGTGGACATGATGGTGCGGATGGGAGGGGTGAGAGACGGGAATGGGAGAGAGTGTGGACGGGTTGGTAATTTTTGGAAGAGCCTTGGATGACAGGCACGAGCGTACATGAGTTGTAGAATGAAGAGAAAGGCTGGCAATCTCACCTTTCGGAGCGTTTGGGTTTAGTTGGCATTTTGGCACGTATACATGGCTCCACACATCCTGTTGATAGTAAAAGTGCAGCGTCACTTGATGGGCGGCGTAGCTATGACGATGCAGATGACCGGAATTATCTCCGCCTTTAGAGGGCTTCGCAATTGGTAGATGTCGGGAGTGGTTGGCTGGCAGTGTCAAACACAAAGCCGCCAGACAGTCATCTGATCATTTCCGACAACCAAAAATCAATTCTGAATACATTCTTGCAAAACTGCAAGTACAAGATAGATGACTGCTGTGCAATGACTCTATTGTATTTCTCGCTTCTGTAAAGCGATTGTGCCTGGATTTCCAGCAGGCATTTCACTCCGGTCCTTTCATCTCAAAATCATTGTTCGTCCGGCTCACATTCCTGTATCATCACCTACTGGTGGACATCGTCTGATCGCATTATCCAGTAGTCATATCTATGGCCGCACTCCGGGCCATAACACCAGGCGCTCTGCCTCGACCTCCCAAGCAGACGCGTGAGCAGCGTGTCCATGGTCATCTGATGCTGTACAGCCCCGGCTAAATGCAGCAGACTGGAATTCTGACATCAAAGAAGCTCTATACTTGCCCTCCCCTCTATGGGATTAGAAAAGAAACTGATCTTGCAGCTCGGTCTTCAAAATCTCCAACCCATCCACATTGCGCGTTCGCGGTGCCCATCACCTTGAGCCGCCCCACCAGCTGGTCCTTTTCGTTCCGCTGCCGTCCTGTGACTGCAGGCTGCTGATTGTCGGGTGATTGGGCGAGTCGCTGGCATTGCTGCCACCGCCTCGGAGAGGTTTCGCAATTTTGGCACCAAAGAAGCCAGCGGCCACGCCGAACGCGCTGCTCTCGGCGCCTCCTCCGCCGCCAGCTCCACCGCCGAGCATGTTCTGCTGGTTCTGCTTGGCCGCTTCGAGCCGATCCTTGACCTGTTGGAGCTGCTTCTCGAATCTGTAGATCATGTTAGCACCTGAGCTGGTCGAGATATCGTAGGGAGACTTTACATACTTGAGGTTGGCATCGGTAAGCCTCTCTTGACTCTGAGTTAGAAGATCCTCGAGATTTAGAATACGCTTGTTGCGTGCGTCCAGCTTTCGCTCTGCCATGGCAACTTCCTTCTTAAGCGACGAGTTTTGCTCGACTAGCTGTCGCTGCACGACCGTGAGCTGCTCCAGGTTCCGCTCCAGGAAGGCCATTTTCTTCTGCTGTGCCCGGCTGTTGCTCGCTCGCAGAACATTTTGGTACTGCTCGCGCGTCTCGTCCAGGCTTATTTCGAGCTCGACCACGCGCTCACACCTGTTTTGCAGGTCACGCATCAGAGACTTCTTCATCACGTCAAAGTCTGCGATTTGTTGCTGCAGAGTCCGTGCGGCCGGCGACGAGGCAGCCGCGTCGCCATTGACCGTGGGCTTGCTGGTGTGGTCAAGCTCTGCTCGTAGTCGTGCAATCTCGGCAGTCTTTGTGGCGAGCTCCTGCTTCATTGCACCCTGAGTTGAGATGTTGAGATCTTTGACGCTGGCGTAGCTGTCCTCTAGCCGTTGTCGGATCTCGTCAACTTCATTCTCTGACAGTTTGCCCTCCAGCATCTGCTGGTACTCATCCTCGACCTGGAGGAGTTGCCGCTCAAGCTCGATCTCACGCTGCGACCGTCCCGTGTAGCCGTTGCTCATCTGTGCCATGCCGAAATCGGCTTGCCTTGCCATCTCCTGTGAGTCGACAAGACGGGCTTTGAGGTTGGCAAGGTCCTCAGGTTGGATGGTGTGCCCGTTGCTGACGGCTTCAAACAGGGATTCGACCTGGCCGACAGCCTCGCGCAACCTGCTCTCATTCTCTGATGGGTCGCTGTTCAGGTCGAAGCCGGCCATCATCTGAGCCATCTTCTCCGCCTTCTTCCGTTCCTTCTCGTCCAGCATCGCATTGGTCTCCTTGGCGCTCCGGTGTGCCTCCAGCAGTTGCTGCTTGTGGTCGTCCAGCTCAGAAGTCAGCTCCTGGTTGGCGTCCTTCAAGCCGTCGATGGTGATTTGCTGTTCGGCAGTCTCGAATCGCACGCGCTCCACCTCCATCTTGAGTTCGTTAAGTTCTTGGTTCATCCGTTCATTCTCCTCTCGTGTCTTGTCGTAGTTTTCCCTCGTGAACTGGAGCTCCTGTTGGACATCGTTCAGGTTCTTTTCCGTGGCAGCTAATTGGGATTCTTTTTCCGTGATCTGATCCTGCAGTTCATTTTCCCTTCGTAAGAATTCATCTCGTTCGTCCTTCTCGAGGATGACACTTGGCGTGCTGGACCTCTCTCCGAATCTCGAGTCAGCTCTGGGCGTCTCGGCGCGTGGAGCGTCTGAGCCGAGCCGTGATGGCGTCTCCGGCCTGGATGCTTGTGCCCTAGACTCTGTGCGCTTATGTGCTGGCCGATCAACGCTCATAGCTGGCGTCCATCTGTCTTGTGGCACCGCCTCTCCACCACGCCACTGCTTCACTTCGCCCTCAAGGCTTGAAATGTACGCCTCGTACGTCGTCTGTTGCGCCTGCGCCTTCTTAAGCAGAGCCTTGAGCTCTGCAGGGCTGAGCTCGGCATTGATCTTGGCCTTGTTCTTGATGGCCTTGGCTCGTTGACCAAACCGAAGGGTGCTGATGGTCTCCTCCAAGTTGTAGCTGCTGGGCGAGCAATTGATGATCAGCGTAGTGCGAGAGTTGCCTCCGAGAGACTCCTGGAGGATTCTGGTAAGTTTCGAGTCACGGTAGGGAACGTGAGTCGATTTGCCGTCGGTCAGTGAGTTGATCACCATTCCCAGAGCGCTCAAACTCTTGTTGATACGCTTCGCCTCCTCCAGGGTCTGACCGCTCGCGCCCGTCTTGCCAACCTTCTCGCTACCGGCCAAATCTACCAGGTAGAGCTGCCCGCTCTTCATTGAGCCCGTCTCGACGTTCTTCTGCTCGATCGTGATGACGAAGATGGAGTGTGATCGCGAACTTTCCTGGTTCATGTTCGTCGCAGCGACAGACCTGGCCAGACCACCCCTCCGCATGACCTCGTAAACCTCCTGAATGCTGGAGACGTAAATCTCCAGCAATCCCTTGACGTAGACACCCTTGTTCTTCTCCTCATGGATCGGGAGGTTGTCGTTCTGTGGCCTCAAAAGGTCCCTGATCTTTTCCATGTAGATCTCCATGTAGCTCACGCGGACGGTATACTCGATGTTTCCTGGGCTTGCTATGATGCTTGCGAATATTTGCTCTGTGATGCGCGGGATTATGCCTTTCATGTCCTGGTCGTCAATGTCGCTGCCCATCATGGTGAACGATTTACCGGCGCCGGTCTGGCCGTAGGCGAAGACGGTGCCATTGTAGCCATTGAGGATGTCATCGACTGTGCTGCGAATCGAGAACTCGAAGACGTCGATCTGTCGTGACACGGTGTCGAAGACCCGGTCGAAGGTGAAGGCTCCTCCAGATTGGATGTTGCACGTGTCTGCTGTATCAAAGGCCACGATCTGCTCGCCGCCCGATGCCTGCTCGATCTTGTTCGGGGGTCGAAAGCGCGCGACGACCTTGATGGTGTTGTCGCTGCCTCCGCCCCGTGCTGCCGCCATGATGGCGGTTCCCCTTCTTACGTCAGATGATAGCAACCTGTTTTCCCTTTTAAAACCCCCCTCTTTCCAAGATAGCAAACCAGTAGACCACAAGTGATGCACGGGTCGAGTGGCGGCTGAATGAGCTGTTCCTGAGGAGGGCTGGGCGCAGTATTGTAGCTGTAGGCGTCGAGGCGGTCGGGATCAAGGCGAAGTCACTGCCGAGTCAGGTCTCTTATATCGGAAAGACGTCAGGGTGAAGCGAGATTGCGCGGGTTTCCAGGCGGCAATTCACGTGTAGTCGCTATTTACATTTCTGCTGCGGCTGAGTCTTGACGTGCGCAGATCAGTCGGGTACAAAAACAACGACGAGGATATGTACTTTGTGTATCTACGTTGAGGGCCAGTAGTACCTCCGACGGGCAGCGCGCATTAGGCCCTCACCGGGAGGGGAAATATTGGCCGGAGGGATCGGTGTGTGTGTGTGTGTGTGTGTGTGTGTGTGTGTGTTTGTGTGTGTATCGTGTTCGGGGGCTTTGTTGACTTTGGCTGCCGGCTGCCAGGCGGTGCCGTTGCTGCTGCTGCTGCTGCTGCTGCTGCTGCTGCTTGCAGAGTGCACGGGGCACTTTGTCCCGCACAACAAAGCTGACCGCTTGGCGGCCACACCCAACCGTGTCAAAGTGGCAGCGGCGTGATTTCTAGCGGGCAAGGGCAGCAGCAGCCGCAACAGCAGCAGCTTGCGACCAAACACCTGCCTAGGTAGGTAGTCTACTACACAAGAAACCGATCGTCGCTACGCACGTTTTGATCTGCCCACCGAAACCGTTCAGTTGGCAACGGCATCGGCTGGAACCTGGACACGGGCGCTATCACGGAGTAGAACATCCACCACCAGCTGCCAGCTATTTTAGAGTCAACATGAGTTTCATGATTACAGACACGATTCAGGCAAGATGGCAGTTTTGCTCCCAACATCTATCTGTAGTGTTGTAGATGGAATCTGGAATTCGTCATGGGTGAAGAATCCGGTCGATCACGCTCGCAACGACGAGCCTCACGTGTCTTCAATAAGGTTCACTCGTCACATATAGCAGACAAGCCCATAACGTGCAAGACTTATTTTGTCAATGGCATGTTTTCCAGCTCTAGAGTGTCGACAAACACGTGAGCCGGCTTGCTGTGCTTCAAAGATAACTTTCTTGCGTTTCTGTAAAAGCAGGGTGAGCTGTGAGGCTATTTGAAAGCTTGTGGTCATTCATAGGCAACTTTGAGACATAAACTGGTATTGCAGGCATATTTATGCACAAGAAAGTAAAATCCCAGCCAAACGCCTTAACCCCACGCTATGAGCTCTTTTGAATAAAGCAATTTGCCAGATCGTATGTCCCTATCTGGTGGTCGAAGTCAATGGATCCGCCGTGTACTGATGACGAAATCTCTCTCCTCTCGCCCTTCACTCTTCCCAGCTCTTCTCCACCGTGTCCCTCACACGCTTGACATACTCCTTCTTGTTGTCCTTGAAGAGGTTCGAAGCTTCGACGTTGGCTGGTGAGCTCGTGTTTGGATCGTTGAGCAAGCTCTGGATACTTGTCAGGATGGCGGCAACATCATACGTGGGACTCCAGCGGTTCTGCAAAATGTCCAGACAGATCTCTCCAGTTGCATACACGTTCGGGTGGAACATCTGACTGATGAACTTGACTCCCGGCGGCTTGTTGGGGTACTGCTCTTCGAAGTGCATGGCAAGCCGGAAGGTTCCGTCCTCGAAAGGGGTATCCGCAGGGCCGATGATCACGGCATTCCTGACAGCCTGGTCAGTCTGCTCTTCGATAGTCAAGATGACGGTCACAAAGACTCACCAGGTCATGACATCCTCCGCAATCGGGGAAGCAGAGACGCCTACAGGGGGGTCTGACTGCATACGCTGGATGAGGAGTCAGTATCTGCGTTCGAGAGGAATCTCAAAAGGTATCAAATCGAAATATTCGTCCATCATGTTTCTGCGGAAGGTCAGGGTGGCGTGCCTCACCTTGAAATCGCGCATAAGGCGGCGGCGAGCGGATGTCGACATGTTTGTAAGCGGGACTTGTCTGGAGCACGCGATCTCAGCTAAGAATCGTCACGGATAAGTGTGGCGGCTGGCGACTGAGATGGGCGAGGCGTGAGTGATTATTTGACTCCAAGCAGAGGCCTCAGGGTGATCAAGCAAGGAGCCACAGTGTGCCGGCGGTGAGCAGAAGGAAGGAGGAGGAGGAGGAGGAGGACCTTGGGTTGCGCAGATGTAATCGATAGATCAGACAGGGTAGTTTGGGCATTCGCTGTAGTACAAGCACGAGGGAGCCTAGAGCCAGTCAAATGCGAGACACAACGGGTTCCTTCGCGGAGTTGTTGCTCCTCACTGTCTCCGAAAATGCTGCCCGCCCTTGCCCGCAGCCGGGTCGGAGCGAAACCCCGCCGGGGTGCACCCCGGCTGGCACATGTTCTGGTTCCAGCTCTCTCTTCCACTACCTGCCACACAGCTGTTGCGTCGACTGCTGCTAGTCGATCAGTTTCGGTTGTTCTCCCATTTTGCTGCCGCGTCTTCGCAACGCTTGACCTCGCCATCCTCAACTTGTTATTGTCAATCTCTTTTTATTTTTGTTTTTTCTTTTGGAACCCACCTTCACCATGTCCGCTGCACTTGCATCCCGAGCGTTGAACAGGACAGCAGGCCGTGCCTCGGCTTCTGCTCGGCTGGGCCAGGTTCAGCGGCACTTTCACTCCTCACCAGCGAGGAAACAAGAAGTAAAGGATGTGTACATTCTAAGTGCTGCGAGGACTCCCACCGCAAAGGTACACATCCTACCAGGATGGTTCAGTCGAGTGAAGAGACTAATCTAAACAACAGTTCAATGGCTCCTTCGCTACAGTCTCCGCTCCCGAGCTGGGTGCTGCTGCTATCAAAGCTGCAGTGAAGAAGTCCAACGTCGCCAACGAGCAGATCACCAAGGTCTACATGGGAAATGTCATGTCAGCAGCAATTGGCCAGTCTCCCGCGCGGCAAGCCGGTATCTTCGCTGGCCTCGGCACCAGCACCGACGCCATCACGGTGAACAAGGTCTGCGCCTCTGGTCTGAAGGCTGTCGTTCTGGCTGGCCAGGACATTGCCCTGGGCCTGGAGGAGGCAGTGGTTGCGGGCGGCATGGAGAGCATGAGCCGGGTGCCATACTATCTTCCCCGCGGAGCAGCGTGGCCACCGTTCGGACACATCCAGGCTGAGGACGGTCTGATCAAGGACGGGCTTTGGGATGTCTACAACCAGTTCCACATGGGCGTGTGCGCAGAGAACACTGCCCAAAAGCACAAGGTCACGCGTGAAGAGCAGGATGCATACGCCATACAGTCGTTCAAGAGGGCTCAGGCTGCCTGGGCGTCCGGCAAGTTTGACGACGAGGTCACACCAGTGACGGTCAAGACCAAGAAGGGCGAGGTGGTCATCAGCAAGGACGAAGGCTACGAGAACTTGCGCGAGGACAAGGTGCCGACCCTGAAGCCGGCCTTCAAGAAGGACGGCGGCACCATCACTGCAGCCAACTCGTCGACCTTCAACGACGGCGCCAGTGCGCTTGTGCTCGGCTCGGCGGACATCGCACGGCAGCACGGACAGAATTCGCGTGTTCTCGCGAAGCTGATCGCCTCTGCGGATGCAGCTGTTGAGCCCATCGACTTCCCCATTGCTCCGGCATCGGCCGTCCCGATCGCTCTCAAACGCGCCGGCATCACTGCGGATCAGGTGGCCGTGTGGGAGTTCAACGAGGCCTTTGCTGCCGTCATCAAGGCCAACCAGAAGATCCTCGGCCTGCCCGACTCTGCTCAGGTCAACCCTCTCGGCGGGGCAATCTCCCTGGGCCACGCGCTGGGCAGCAGCGGCAGCAGGATCCTGGTCACCCTGTTGCACCAGCTGAAGGTTGGCGAGTATGGCGTCGCAGCCATCTGCAACGGTGGAGGCGCGGCTACCGCGGCAGTGGTCCAGAGAGTCGACGGCGTTTAAGGAAAGAAGCGAGATATGGCTAGAATAGATGGAGATGATGATGCAAAAAAAGTCAGGGATATTTAGATGAAGACATCAGTCTGTTGGATTCTCCAAAAGAAATTTGTACATATATAGCGTTCAGTAATTACGAATTATATACTATCCACTCATATGAGGCTGTGCGCAAAAAATGGTTAAATATTTTCATTCGTTCATTCGTATCAATACTCGAGTCAAAAATCTCACACGCTAATATGCACACAATTCTTTTTCCCACCCCCCATGACTGTCTCAGCCGCCCCTCAGTTGAGGTAGTCGCCACCGGTCTCGTGGTGGATCAGGTCGAACTCGGGCTTGGCCGAATACCAGCCGACGAGCGGGTGGCCGACGTTGTTGAAGGTGGCGACGGCGTGGTCGTCGAGGATCTTGTGGGTGGTGCCGGCGGCGTCGGCGAGCAGCTGGGCCTTGCAGCACTTCTCCATGCTGATGAACCAGAAGGTGGCGGCCTCGATGGTCTCGCCGACGGTCAGGATGCCGTGGTTCTGCAGCAGGGCGGCCTTCTTGTTGCCGAGCGCCTCGGCGATGATGTCGCCCTCGTTGCCGGACAGCGCCATGCCGCGGAAGCTGTTGTGCGCCACGTGGTCGTTGTGGAATGCGCACGAGTCCTGCGTGATCGTGTCCAGCGGCTTGCCCAGCGCGCAGAAGGCCCGGCCGTAGAGCGTGTGGCTGTGCGCTGCGCAGATCACGTCCGGTCGAGCCTCGTGGATGGCGTGGTGGATCATGTAGGCCGCCTTGTTCAGCAGCCGGACGGGCCCGCCGTCAATCACCTGGCCGTCGCCGTCCACCCGGATCAGGTCGCTCCTCTTCATCAGGCTGAAGTGGATGCCCAGCGGGTTCACCCAGAAGGTCTTGGGCTCTATCGGGTCGCGCACTGTGATGTGGCCTGCCACGCCCTCATTGAATCCCCATTTGCCAACTGTCAAAAACATGTAGGTCAGCCCTTTGTTCACTTTGCATTCTTTCCTCTTTGATTTTGCATTCCCTCTTTTTTGGAACCCCTTCAAATTTGCTTCCCTTCACAAGCAGGCTTGCATGGATTCTCAGCACGTCTCAACTTCCCCCAAAGTCGTGGATATTGAGACATGCGTGGGAGAAGGGAAAGGCGTAGGCTCAGTGTGTAGAACGTACAGATGCGGAATGCGGCAGCCAGGCGACCCTTCAAGTATTCACGTTCCTCGAGCTTGTCGTCAAACTTGGGTGGCTGAGGAAATGGTTGCTTCTTTCCGAAAAGAGGCTTCTGAGACTGAACGAAGGAAGGGTCGGGAATGTCGTCGGCGGCGCTGGGAGGTGCCATGTTTCAAGTCGATGTGCTGTAGTATGAGATCCTTGTGTATTGTCTTTACTCTCTAGTTATTTCCCTGCTGTGGCGGCAACTGACAGTGTGATTTGGGGTCTGGGTATCTTGAATGAATGACGAGAAGGAAGAAACCGAGAATAGGTGGGCTCCATCTGCCCTATTTATGTTGGCTGGCTGTTCTGGAGGATCGTCGTTTCATGGGTCCACGAATTCATGCTGCATGCGACCTTGCTGTGCGGCGAGTCTGAGATATTCATTCGTCTCCGGTAAACCCAAGCCCCACGAATCCTTTGCGACCAGTGCGTGTGGCCCACCGGACACCGAGCTATCTGCTCGACGCTGGAAGCTGAGTACCATGATGGTCCAGAAGTGAAAAGTGTTGCATCCGCCTCAACCGTGACCGCCGATCCGGCTCAGACGACGATGCTGACCTCTTGGTGGCTTCTTGCGACTAGAGGCGTCAACTTCGCCTACGCTTACCAGCGTCAGCGAAGCTTCTACGGAAGGTTAGAGGGGCTCATCACGTCCGAAGAAAGACGGAAGTCGTTACCTGAACCGGAGCTTGTCGGACTCCACGTTTCTTCAAGCCAGAAGCAGACCTCACAGATCCTCTACAAACCCGTGATTGAATCAGACGGGTCTCTGTAGCAATGTCGACCAAACTGATTCTTCATTTTCAGCGTTTCGCCGTCCCAAAGAGGGTCTCGCCACGCTGAAGCTGAGGCAGGCTTTAAGCTGGGCCGGGCTTAGGCGTGACAAGCCGATGGGATGCTGCCCGCTTGTGCCCCACCACCTTTTTCCACTGATCGGCGCCACTGAGCCGCTGCTAGCGCTGCTACGACGGAGAGCTGATGGGATCACCTCTAATACTCGTCGCTATCCTACTGTAAACGAGAGAGCTCCAGCAGGATGGCTTTGGTCGCAGCTTATCCGCTCGGGTTGCATGCCCTGTCATGGTCGATTGTCGACGAGCTCCCCAAACTCAATCTGACGACATTTGCGGCCCGCTCACTCAACTGTTGAGGAAAAGCACGGAAAGTGAAGGCTGCAATGCAGCATCTGCTCATGAGGCTACCGCTAGACGGAGATGATCTGGCGTGAGTCGCAACTCATCACCTGGCAAGCTTTCTCTTGATTCATTATGGATCCGTTGAAGAGCTGACAGGCTTCAATTAAGCTCAGTAGGCGTAGAAATACACGCCGATGCGGAGAGGGCTTCCTTAACACACAAACATACATCCTTGTTCAGGGATCTGTCTCTAGTTCTAAACGTATATGCCAAAGACGTGACAATGTGATATGAGCAAGGCATCGGTCTGCTGGTCTTTAAACTTAGCGAGCAATGCTCTTCATGCCGTGTATGGTGACATGGTATCCGCCTTCGGTCCCGAGCGTAGTACGCGCCAGTCCGTTCCCCAAAAATGCGTTCCGTCGAAACTGAGTAGGTATCTACACTCATTAGCAGTAAGGTGTTCATGTACTAAGCTGATTGTTTACACATCAGTACTGCAGATTATTGTGCTTGTTTCCAATAGTTATCATAATTAGAAAAGGATCTCCCATACGTGAAAGAACAGCGCGGACATTTGGGAGATGGCTTGGCACTGCAAGATTAATCGCACGTGACCATGATTCGACAACATTGCCGTGATTAGACTTTTCACAGAAGGTAAAGTTCACTCAATAACTCGAAATCACAACGAACCCCAAAAGCTTCACATATACCAAAGCTCATGCAAGACTTCAGAGAGCAGCATTTGAGATGGCGAGTCCAAATTGCACGCTAGACACCCCCAAAGAAAATTTCCACCTCAGACGGTAACGACAAACCCGACTTTCGTTTACAATTCCTAGATCTTTGACGAGGACCAGCCTTGGTCTTTCGATCAGGATCATGATAACACTCCTGAGGACAAAATGTGACCTGCACCTACCTCCCATTCTTGTCTTCTCCTAAATGACAAACTCTACGTCTGTCTGTGGTCCACAAGTTGATGGCAGTGCCCGACCCGGGATTGATAGCAAGCCACGATGCTCCACTGGCGCACACCATCATCGACCGCGACCCCGGTTTGTCGAAGCCGGTTACCCGTCGCTCAGAGCCATCTATTCTACCCTGACGAGTCAAATTCCTGGGTGGTCAGCCATACTTCGATGAACCACATTTCTGTGCACTGAGGCTCAGAGGGGGCAGTCAGCTCTCCCCGGTCGTGAATGCTCAATTGTGTGAGCTTATTGGCTGCTTGTCAGACGAATACCCCGTACGCTGCTTTAGCCTCCAACGGTTTCCTGGGGGCGGTTGAATGGAAGCTTCTTTACCCACCACACAAGCCTCGCTTAGAACGCATCATTTGTTTTTTCTTTTCTTCTTTTTGGCCCCGCTTCCAGTGCGCCATGTCGAAGCTTCTAAGTATGAGCCTGGCTACCTTGTCTTCCTTGAGCAGCTGCCTGCTGCACATGAATTGCTCAATCTCTTCATGTCAGCCCCGAACTTATCAAGCCAAGCTGCCTGACTGAACCATTGCTGTACGCGGATCTTTGCAAACTTCTTCTTCTAACGATGCGAAAATCCTGGATCTTTGCTGCTCTGATATGTGGGCCTTCTGCGGCGCTCGCCCTTGCTGGACGACCAGTGCCAGGGCAGGATGGTAGTGGGTGGTATTCAAAGCAATTCAAAAATTTCATCGTCTTCGGTGACAGCTACTCGGACGAAAATCGTCTGAACTACTTTGGTCAGCATAACGGTACTTTGCCGCCGCCAGGAACGGTTTTACCGGAGGTAAACACCCTCAAGCGCCTTCGTCGGCCTTCAAATGTTGATCTCTCATTAGAACCTGGCCACCGCGAGTGGTGGCCGCATCTGGGCTCGGTATGTTGTCCAGTATACTGGCAGAACGATATCGAATGGGAGTTGGCAGCCACAGCTTTCGGGCTTCTACGATTATGCTGTCGGTGGAGCCGTGTGCAGCAACAATGTGACTCCTCGAACATACACAGCTGTGCACAAGAACTTTCCAGACCTAGCCAGAGACGAGCTGGCTACATTTCTGGCAGATAAGCAAGCAATCAGTCCCGCGACCGGGAAGCCCACCTTCCCCGCTGGTCTGCCGGCTTCCTCAACACTATACGTCGTTTGGACTGGGGGTAATGATCTCGGGGCCGACGCTTTTTTCACCGACTCCCAGGTGCCTGGCAACAGTATCGTGAACTACCTGAACTGTATCTACGAACTTGTCGACCAGCTCTATGCGCAAGGCGGTCGTTACTTCGTCTTGCCCAACAATCCTCCCTTTGATCTGGCTCCGCTCTACGCTAATGCTTCTGAGGGCGGAATCGGGACGCAAGAAGCACTCAACTACTGGCCGACAGGCAAAGGAACTAACCTCACTGCAATCGCGGAGAAAATGCGAGAGTTTGTCCTCTTGACCAACGATGCTCAAGCGCACAGAATCCCCTACGATTCACTCATCGCCAAGAGATGGCCTGGAGCAAAGCTGGCTCATTTCGATATTTGGCGATTGGTACGAGAGCTTTATCGAAATTAAAGATTCCTCGTCAGATGACTGGGCTAACGAGTTCGCACAGTTCATGAATATTCACCAGAAACCGCAGCAATATCTCAACGGAACCCATACGCCATACAACACAACTGCATATGCGTCGAAAGCATGTCAAGTCGTAAAAGGCGTCTGCTCCGACCGTGGCTGCTGTGACTCGTTCATGTGGTACGACTCGCTACACAAGAGCGAACAGACTGATCGCATCATAGCCAGAGAGTTTGTCAATGTGATGAGTGGGAATAGTACCTATGCGACCTACTGGCACTCATGACGGTATGATAGTTGTCACCAGCGTCAAAGCATTCTTGCGAAATCTTGCGAGTTTCAGATTGACATTTATTCGATAGCAACTCCCTAACGCAATCAACATCACAGTGCGTAAACAGACTTTTGTTGGTCGTTGTATTTGCATCTTTTGAATACCATCGTTCCAACCTTGTCATCTGCTGTTTTCTTGTCCCTTCTATTCATTCCTCTACATTAACCGACCCAATTGTTCGCCGTGCAAAGGCCTCCAAGAGCTCTGCATACTCATCCACGCAACTAATCTGCTCTTCGCGATTGATGCTGCAGTCTGTGCTGCTGTTCACGCACGTTGGATTCGAGTTCGATCGCTCTTGGGGTAGGACTACAAGACCTGTTTTCTCCTTACATCTCTCCTCTTTTCTTGTCAATTCTTCGCAAGGTTGCCAAAGAATCGCATACGTATTGTCTCGATGAAATCACTGTGCTATCGCCCTACTCATGCTTCAGGTCAAGACTTCAAAGTGATGAGGATCCAAAAAGTATAATTACTCAGAGAGCGACCCTTTGAGTAGCATCTACTTCATGTGTAATTGACAGGCATTTTGATGCAGCGACTCCGTCCAGCTTTTGAGCTCATCGGCTGTAGGCAGGTGAGCACGAAAAAGCCTGACCATCACGTCCACATTCAAGACCAATCCATTATTTAATCTCCTCCAAAGACCGAGCCGCTACCGCTTCCTCCGACATATCCTATAGCACACAACATGGTTCAGATTTAAAGGCTGATAGGGAGGGTGAGGCCGTCAAGGAGGCTGATGTTGACGGAGTTTCCGTTGAGAAGGTTGACACAGTTGAGCACGTTGACCTGGACGACCAATGTTAGCATGTTTCCAGTAAGCATCTGTATGGATCATCATGGCTCCACATACCAGTCCAATGCTGGTGCAGCAGTAGGGGCTACCGCCGGAGGCAGAGCAGGTCGCCGGGGGCTGGCACTGGGTCTTGCCACCATTCTGGCAGAGAGCGATAGAGCTGCAAGTCGCGCTGCCACCGCTGCCACCGCTGCTGCCGCCACCACCGCCGCCGTTCTTCTTCTCCAGAGGAGTAGCGGAGGCAACAGTGGCCAGAGCCACAGCCATGACGATCTTGGAGAACTGCATTTTGATGATTGAGTTCGGTTGGTCTGTTTGAAGACTTTGTGATTGCTTTGATGGCTTTGGTGGCTTTGACTGTGAGTTGAGTGAAGGCTGCGAGTGCTGGATGCTGAACGAAGAGTTGGGGGAATTGTGCTCACTTTATAGACTTCGAGAGCTAAGAGAGAGTCTGCAGAGCTCAAGGAGCTGACCTCTGAGCTAGCAAGGACTCAATGGTGCAAGGTGCGAGATTACCTGCAGGCTCCGCGTCGAGCTACGGCAGCCTCATTTGGCCACTGCTACAACATTGCCGTGGAGATATCCAGACAATGTATACAACCCTACATCAGGTATCAATACAAGCGTCCAAGAGCGAGAGAGACTGTACCGAATGATAGCTCGGCAATGGAAAATGGGCATACCAGAAAACTACAAAGGTCGAAAATTCCCAGCTCCACGCTGGTACCGTCCAGCAGCTTCCCCACCTGCTATTCATCCTTGCCAGCAAGCAGACATACTACTGGCCATGACTACACTTCCGAGATACAGCTCGTCTGTGCGTAAGCAAGAATGGATTGCAGCTCTACCCTCGTTTCCAGAATATTTTACAATATGGGTTTACTTACACCTGGCCCTTTACAAACTAGCTGACTGTGGAAACACGTCTCCGCTCGGTACTGCCGCTAGCGATTTTACATCCAGTAGACGCCATTCCGAGTCAAGGGGCATAGCTGCGTTGCAGCAAAGGTTACGTTGGACACGCCGCGCCACGACGCTGGGCATTTTACGCAGAGACTGGATACAGCACCATGAATGGCCCTATACCATGCTTGGGTATGGCCTTCCCATGCGCCCAGCAGGTTTGGAATAAGCGGCAAACCGGCGGCTGTGGAGGTGGTAGACGTGGCGTGTCACGAACGTGCCTGAGCAGAAGCCACTTACGAACTTGTTAGGCGTTCCTGATCGAAGGGGCGGGCGAGCAACGGTTTCGGCCCATCGATGTAAGACTCAAACGCATGGCGAGGTTCTAGCGTGTATTGAAGACCCACTCTTATGGGGTAATCATGGGGCGTAACGACAAAGCGCACGCCTCACTTTCCCTCCACTATCAAGCTTGCGCTTGAGCACACTTGGCTAACGTCGAGAAAAGTCATCATCATCAAGAATTCGGGTTGAGTCCAAAAATTTCTTGATTGCAGACTTCCTTGCTCAGTCCATTCTGGTCGTCAAATCTGGATTCCAGGGGAAATTGATGCAGAGCGAGCTGCAGGTGCGCAATATCCCTGTGATGGCATACAATAAGGAGATGATCAGGCTCGCGAGCCTTTTCAGCCCCTGTCAAAATGGCAGAGGATCGTCATGGTATCCCGAAAGAGCGCAATTGATGAGAACGAGAGCTTGATTTCTACATTCCTGTCATCTGTCATACGTCTGGCTTATACAGGCAGGTCATTTTATCCAACAGATGCTTCGGTGAATCAGTTTTTCAGCATCGTCCTTACTAGGCGAAGCCATGTTCCATAAGTGGCAGTCTCGCTGCAGATTTCTACCAGGCAGAATCTGGTCAGCTGACTGCTAGATGCAGGCGCTCGGATCTAAGCACAACTGAATTGCGCAAAAGGGAGCTTTGGCTGGCCACTTGCCCATGTACGTGCCATGCAAGTCTTGCAGCATCAGCAGTGGGACTGTTGGGTCCCCCCAGAGAGGTTCGGCACAGCATTGGAAGACTCGTCAGCAAGAACGCCACAACAATGCCAATGGCTTAGGCAAGATAGTCCGCTACTGGCCTTGAGTCAGGAAATGAAACTACGGACCAAGAAGGAGCCGTACAAATGACGGCCAGTGACTCGTTTGGCGGTTCTATTTGGATTGATGGCGCAAAACATGTCACGGATGTTGGCTTGCCCGGAACACTTTCGTGTCCACGATGAATGGTGACGATTCCGTGTTTACTGCATTCGGCATGGATGGCGAGGTCTGAGCAGCATTCAACGCCAGGGCCATGTCGTTCAAATTTAGGCAATCCAAAATGACGATCTGACCGTCGAGCCTCCAACAGGCTGGCACTTCCCATGATTACTGGCGATTGTGGCATTGTTGAGTTCGGTCGAGGTCTTAGTGAAAAGCAAGCTGTATTGGCGAAAAGCACGAGAACTCTCCGTGTCCCACGCTTGTCCCAGTTATGATCGGGACATGAGTCTCCACATCAAGTCCCCTTGGACTGAGGCAGGGCAACGTATCTCGCCTTGGCTCTCGTTAGTCTTACGCGGAACTGGGCCTCTCAGCACTTGAGTGAACCCGATGGCGGCAACGAACCTCTGAGTCTTACCTTTATACCTCCGCCCATCTCCCACTGCTCGACCAGCCAGGATTGAGTGTCTTCCCTCCTGCCCTGGCGGCATGCTCAGACTGACACGGACGGCCGGAGCAGGCAGGAGACGCAGATCAAAAAAGTAAACCGTTGTTGGCAGCAAAGCTGCTGGCTCAGCGATCGACCAAACTAGCAAACAATGAGTGGGCCGGCCCGAAGTGAGAATGGACTTCTCTAAATGTACGTAACGCCCTCGGACTGTAGACCCGGCTTCTCGGGACGATCGTCGCAGACCAAGGGACGTGGCAGGCCAAGAGGAGAGAGGACAATAGGGGCCGGCAAGCAGCTCGACGATGCCGCGAGTCTCGTTCAATGGTTGAGTCGCAGCACTCTGGAAAGCCACTGAGCCACTCACGCCGCGGCGCGCCTGACATTTCAAACCACGCCACCTTCTCCGCAGTATCCTGCTTGAGCCCTGGAGGGAAAAGAAAGGTTCATGAAAAAGCGACGCTATGGGACGCCATGACCCGACCTCTTTTCCGATGCAGGCACCCCATGCTCGATATCCAAGCGTACAGAAGACGATACCTTGCCAGGTGCTGCTGCTGCTGCTGCTTTGCTACCACCGCAAACGAGGCGGGTCCGGATGGTGGGAACGGCATATGCAACGTCTGCATTACGGTACCATGCTGACGGTGCTGGGGATTCGCAACTGTCGACCGTGCCCAGCGGGCTACCACCTACAACTGCCCGCTAATACTGTATAGCCGCCCAGTGAAATACGTGTGTGGCAGACACACCAACGGCTACGCCTGCCGGACAGCCCAGTGAACTGCACCACTGAACAACTGGGGCGCCCCACCACCCAACCATATCGTACCCCTGTCCCTGTCCGCTTGCTGCCTTCGCTACCTTTTGCTGGAGGCACTGCTGGCATCGCTAGAGGCGCCTCATTGCCGCTAACTCCGTGCCGCGGGCCAATAATCTCTTCCAGCGGGCCCCATCCACCCATGTTCACGATTGCACTACGCATGCACCACTGCAGCTTACATGGCTCGATAGCCAGAGAGCGGGATATAGCTGCTGAATTGAATCCTACCCAGCCAGTTAGTGTCAGATGTCTACCAGACCTACCTTCTTCTCCATCCACAGCCCAGCCGTTATTTTCATGGATGTCCATGCAGGCAAGCCGTCGGGCGAGACATGTTTTTCCATTCCGCCTCGACCTGCATGCCATCGAGAGGCCAGCTTCTCATCCAACCTTCTGTTGCGAGACTCGGATTGTTGGTCAACACCACGATGCCCACGGGTGGTCGTTGCTTGGGGCCAATTTAGGACGCGGAAAGCCTTGAAAGAATCGCGCCTGCCTCTTTTCCATCGAACCGCTGGGCACTATTGTGGCAGTTACGGCATCATGATGCTACTACACGCAGAGGCTTGTTTCCTCTCTGGGCAAAATGCTTTCGGCAGCTGCAACTGTTGCCAAATTCTGCCCACCGCCTCGCCGTGTTGAACTTTTCTTTCCCGCGACGCTCCTCTTCCATGCAAAAGAAAGCACGGACGCCGTACTGATGCTGATGTGAGGAAAGGCACTGCACCTCTCCGTGTCAGTGGCTGGCATCTCAAACATACTAGGTCTGTTGAATACCATCAACAGTCTCTGCCACAGGATCCACCTCATCGATGAAAGCCTGCTAATGGACTCAGTCTCACGCGGCTATCGTGTCCATGAAAGATTCATCGACCTGGTTTGCACCGAGTGGAATAACGCCACATCAATCTGACGATAGCTGAGTCCGGAACGCATCACGTTGCTTGCATATTCGTCCTTTGCTTGTCGTCCAGAAGACCGGGTTGTTGCTGCCATGGTCGACCCTTTACATAAACGTCCTGCAGTAAAAACAACAAGGGCATTTCTACATGGCATCAGGGATTATGGACGGAACGAATAGCGTATTGCTGCATGTTCAGGCACCAAATGACGCCCAAAGCCCAGACGCAGAGTCTCGAGTTTTCTGATTTCCGCTGCGTTGAGAGCAAGTCAACGGATGCGAGACAGTCACGCGACTACGCCCTCCCCCAAAAACCCCAAGGGCCCATCCAGGGCTCGAAAGTGACTGGAGACCGGACAGACTAAGAGCGTGTACGATCTCTTCTCTCCTTCTGTAGGTGAGGGAAACAGAGTTCTTTTGCGCGTGAAAATACTCTGAATGTGAACTAGCTGATTCCAATATTGAAGCAGTTACCATGCATCGTCTACTCACGGAGCTTTGCAGCTTCTTGGGCAGCTCTCTGTCCTCAAGAGAGAGCCATCTTAGGCTGATGCACGATCTACGATCTCATCAGGCACCGTTAAATTTCTAGCCAATGAGAGTCACGTTCGTCTTTCAAATTGAGTTTGAGTAACTCATGCCGCAACTCTGCTTACATATCTAGATCTAAACCCAAAACAGACGCGTGGCTTGCCCGCCTTCGACTCTTCGGGAAAGCAGGACAGCTCTGAGCCCGATCGATGCGAGGCTACAGTACGAGACCATCGAGGAGACTTTGCTCTCGCCAATGCCGCTCCTACGGTAGGGCGAACACACAACAGTGGATGAGTGCACGTGTTGTCAATCCCTGCCCATGGGTCCAATCCTCTCAAAGCCGGATTCTCCAGCTCTTTCATTTGGTGAAGCCAGCTAAGCTTATCTGGACCCCTCTTCACTTGCCGCGTTGCTGCCTCTTCTGCATGTTATGGCCGGGTCATCGCGGAGGTCAACACTAAAGTGGCATCTAGGATTATGCGCCAAGGGCGACACTGCAGCCTCGAGCAGAAACCATGTTCACCCTTCCTTCGCGCAAAAGAGGCGGCTGCTACGGCTACAGCTGCAGTATGGACCAGTATATGTGCGTGAGAGAGAGAGAGGAGCGGCATCCAGCTCGCTGAAGCAGGTATGGTACCAACAAGAAAGTATTTCAAAAAACAAAGAAAACACTTCGAGAAACCGGGGTAATGACATGTCTGCCATGACCCACACATCGGGAATCTGAAGCTGAGGCTGCGCTAGAGCGACCGAAGAAACTTCCTGAGTGCAGACTGCTCTCGACATGTTTGGACCCTTCTTTCTTCTTGCCTCTTCTGAACGCTCACCGCCAGTAATCCAGCTCGCCTGCAACTGCAACGAACATGCGGATGAAGACTGGCGCAAGATGCCGACCGATTTGTATTTTTTTCATCCAATGGCCTCATTCATTGTGGTTCGATAATTCTGCCAAAGCTCTGTTTTCGCTGCTCACAAGTTTCCATCGTCTGCTGATGCTGAAGGCTGCATCTCCGACGCGTGTGTTGACTGTCAGCAGTCTTACAATGATTTGAAAGTATCATAGTGTCGCTTACTGGCCTGACGGCCCGTCCTTGTTCGGGGTCCACCAGACTTCCCAGGAGAAGTTGACACGTCAATGACGGTGGGGCACGCGAAAGGCAAACGAGTGTTTTTTGGCGGCAGAATACCGTTCTTGGTAAGCTATGGAGAAGGTCGGTTGGGTTCAATTTGATCCCCGACTGATCAGGTTTGAGGAGCTCTAACGGTAAGGGCGATAAACTGGATACTCTCCGACGCATTTTCCGCCGCCTTACATCGCCTCAGCACTGCCAGAATGGCGTCTCCCGAGCAGTGTAGCGACACTACATGCACCAAAAGGGGCGGCCAGTAGTCTCACAAATCGCCTAGCACGCGTGTCATCTTGCTAGCGCACTGCCAGCAAAGAGAAGACGGTCTCCAAGGCTGAGCCTCAAGGACTGTGCAGTCTCTTTCCTGCTCAATTGCATCTCAGGACTCGTGGGACAGAATTTGCCATGTACGTAGGCGATTCAACAGGCACTTCAACTATGAGCAATATCATATATTTTGTGCTTAGCCGCCATGGATAAGAATGAACCGATGTGCGGGCTGATACTGTAAGGACGCCATGGCGTGGACGACAACAGAACCATACGCGACCGCCTCCCCCGTCATTTGGTCATCTTCATTACAATTACACTATCAAGCTCTATCAGATCTCGCTGCGCAATCTCTGGGCAGGTATGGCAGCAGCATCGGTACTACCATGGCCACCGCGGCGCAGCACCAGCTCCCCACAAAGAAGAGGCCTGCCAAGTGCCGTCCTCAGCGCCTAGCTCCCGAGACGAGTCGATGGAGAAGTTCAACATTGGCATGCTTCATGGAGCAGGAGTACATGGAACAACGTTGCAAGGTCCCCAGCATAGTGTAAGCTGCCTTGTCTCAGGGTCAAAATGCACTAAGCTAGCGCGATCCCTCATGAGGGCTAACTTGTAACCCTAACTTGCTTCCAGACCTCTCTGCTGTGTCCACGCTTGAAGCAGCCTCCGTGCGGCTCGACGTGTGCATCAGGCATCGTGCCTCTTTTGCAGTATGCAGTGCTGCTGGTGCACAGCTGCTCATATACGACTGGCTAAAACGACTGGCTAACCGCTCATGGAGCGGGCTTCCGCTCCATACCTGACAAGGCCAACGGAGCAGCGCTAGTTTCTACCATCCCGCTTTGTCCCTAAAAATGAAAAGCGACTTGCGCAAACGGAGACGCCGAGACTTTGCCTACCATGCCAGGCACGCGAAGCATTGGCATAGAATCTGACAATCACCTCTTTGTTCCATGGCAGTGAGAGTCAGTAGCGCCGGTTAAAAACAAGAGAAAGCCGAGCTTTTGCTGACCTGGCAGAAATTTCAGTAGGCCTTTGTTTTGCTGAAGTTGCCTAGTAGAGTAGTTTCTTATTTTTGCGGGAGCTGAACTTTTCCTTTGTTTCGGGCCTTTTCGTCTCCCGGGTTCTCCACTCCTCGCGTTGGGCCGCTTATTGGAGGGAAAGGACGGACGAACACTGATGACTACACCTCCCGCAATGCACGGTGTCTCCGAGCGGCTTTTTAGAATTCAGCTTCAAATGAACGAGCACGAACGACCTCAGACAAGGTTTTGCTAACCAGCAAGAATCTTCAGTGTCAAAAACTCAAAATCTCAAACGGTGAGTGATCTGATAAATAATTTACTTTTGCCTTTCTGACTCATCAACGTTCAGATCTCTCATCTCTTGTCGATATCACCAATCCAAATTAAACACCCAAAGAATTAACCACAAACCCCTCCAGATATTCAGTATCTACGTTGAGGGGCGGAGATTGGAAATCCTCTTGTTCAAGCCGAATTCGTACATGCATGCATGCATACATGCATGCAAGCCTTGTCTTCACCGACTGGCACGTACCTATGCAGTGTACCATACACGTCGTCGCGTCTCTCGCTCCTCCAGCGCTACCCTTGTCAAAGTGGCTTCGTTTCACAAGCATACTTAGCAGTAGTTGGCAGGCGTAGCGCGGACAATTATTTCAGGCCCTCCACCCCCCCTTTCCTCTTTCGTGAGCGGTATGTACCAAATCAGTACAGCGCGAAGCCCGCTAATGGGGTTGCACCGCGGCCGCATACGATGTGTATGAGAGAAGGAGAGAAAGAGGAAAGGTCAAGTCGGTAGGAGTAGCTCTCGCTTTCGCTTCTTCGCGTCATTCATGGCTGCGTAGCCAGGCTCAGCTGGCTCAATTAGGCTAAGTATGTTTCTCTCAAATTTTTCAGCTGGTTCGGCGCAAAGCCTCCTGACAAGGAAGACAGACATCGTCCAGGGTGTGCTGCTGCAATGTTAAGCGAGAGCAGTGAGGAGGTGAGTGAAATAGAAAGGAATCGAGATTTGCAGTGATACGTAGTACGAACAAAGACGGCGCGTATTCAGGGTTGAGGTGGTGGATGAGTAGTAGCAAAAAAGGGGAGGATCGTCTGCCCCCAATAGTCGCGGCGGTGGTAGTACAGTCATGCACCTCTGCAGATCGGAGGGACAAAAAGGACGGGAAATCCCGTCGGAGGAGGCGGACGAAAAGAACAACGCTCACGTGCCTGAGTTCTCGTGCATGTGTGTGTGTGTGTGTGTGTGTGTGTGTGTGTGTGTGCGTATTCCCCGGTCGCCAACGTTTGTTGTGTCGGCGGCTGTCAGGCCACCCAACTTCTCCTCACTGCTCCGACAGCTGCTCGCCTCTCATCTTCGGTTTTCACTCTCATTCGTTTTTTCTTTTTCGTTTACTCGCGTTTGTTTTTTTTTTGTTTTTTTTTTCTCATTCGGCTCCCCCTAGCTCTTGCTCCGCCATCTGCACGTCGTCCTCGATCTGTTTGTCGCTTGGGGCAGTGAAGAGCTCTGCACTCGGGCCCTCGCCCGTCACCTTTTCTCGAACTTCCTCCACATCTTCAGTGCCGACGCCGCCCTCGCGAATGCCCTCACCCTCCTCCTGCTCCAGCTGCAGCTCGGCGGCCATCTCAGCTTCGTCTGCGTCCATGGCGACGCCTGGATCAGTCTCAAGCTTGACGCCCCCACCCTCGCCTAGCTCATCTGCGTCATCGCCGTCATCGCCGTCGTCGTCGCTCGGTTCGCCAAAGTTCTCTGCTACCTATAGGGTTAAGTGCCATGTCAGTCGCTGATCTCGAAGCCCAATTTGGCGAATAGCTTGGGATACAGAGGGAAAAAGCCAGCAAAAAGAGGAGACGCCCCTTGAGCATCTCGATTGTCACGTCTGGTAACGAAGGCATGCAGGGGGAGTTTAATGAACTTACCTCTTCGAGATCTGCAGCCCGCTGGTTGATTAACAAGCTGTGTCCTGGCGGTGGTGGGTCGTTGTTGTCAGCCGATGGCCCTGGCCCCTGCGTGTTGAGCGCCGCCGACGACACGGTGGCTTGCGCCATCTGCGCCCGCAGCTTCTGATGATCAATGACCTCGTCATTGTCGTTGAAGAGCCGCAGCAGCAACGCCCTTCGGTCTTCCTTAGGCAACATGATGTTGACGCTGTGCAGGCTTCGCCAGAGTGGCAGCACCATCCGCTCACTGAACGAGTCTTCGCCCTCGCCAGGCTCGACTCGAAGCACGCAGCAGCCGAGTCCAATGTCGCGCACTCTGTCGCCGACTTCACACAAGTCCTTCCAGGCGCCGTCATTGACCTTGGGAAACATCTCCTTTAGCAGTCGGTGTAGAGTCTTGCGGCTCGTCAAGCGGACCACGCGCTCGTCGTTGACCCAGGCTTCGATCAGCTGTAGACCGTCTGTCTGAATCCGCCACGCACACTGATCATCGCGCTGAGTGTCTTGCTTGACAAACATCTTGACGCCGCTGTGAACGAACTTCATGCCAGTCCCCTCGTTTGCTGTTAGAATCTCTCGTACCAGCTCCGAAGTGTAGTAGATTGTTCGTGTAGGCTCCCCACTTGCGTTGCGCACCATGTAGCGATTGCGCGGAAACCGGGGATCAAGGCCATAGAAGCTGTAAATTTCTTCCAGCTCCGTCAGGCCCGAGTCGAGATATTTGTAGGGCTCCTCGTAACCTTGACCATTGTTGCCATTCTTCTTGTCCTTCTTCTGAGATTCGCTCTGCTTGTCAGGTTTGGCCGAGGCTTCGCCAGCTGCCCGCTGTGCTGCCTCAGCATCTTTGTGAGCAGCTTCAACGTCTGGCCGAGAAGCCGGCGGCGGAGGCCAATGCTCCAACCGACCATCCTCCAAGACACCCTCAACCCCTGTGACTTCCTCGCCGGTTCTGGCCCTCTTGCTGCCCGTCTCGCTGTCAAGCTCTTCATCAGCTGGACGCTTGGAGCTTGCAGACGGTGGCGTCACATCAGGTATTTCAGTGTTCATGCGTGCAGCGGCTGAGACGTTGCCGTCATCCATGATAGGTGCGGCTGGCGGTGCCAAAGCGTCGAGAGATTCGATGTGGCTGATTGCTCCGTTCGCGTCGGGCACTTTGGCGTCAATCTCTTGAACAATCTTGGATATAGAGGGCAGAGGCTGTCCTGGGTTGGTGGTTTCGTCTTTGGCCTCAGCCTCAGCCTGCAGCTGGGTAACCGTCCGAGCTTGATCCTGTCTTGCTCGAATCTCACTCTTCTTCTCCAACAGCGTGATGAAGAACCCTCCGGTGTCCTGCTGATGCGGCTCGACTCGGATGCAGAGCTCGAGGGGGATGTTTTCTTGTTCGTGGGGTGGAAACATGGAGTCTGCAAGCCTGCTCAGTCCCTCCACGCCGTGTTGATCAAGTTGCTTCTCAACGTCTGCAAAAGTGTCCCAGGTCCGGCTGTGTTTGTCCATCACCTTCCACTGTTTGAACCCTGGCTTGTATTTCAAGCCTGGTAGTATGGATGCTGCTTCCAAAATGCCAACCTTGTCCAACCCGCCGCAGGCTTTGATAGCTGCGGCGACCACAGCCTCATTCTCGACTGGGTTCATGCTGCAAGTAGAGTACACTACCCGGCCACCGACTTTGAGCATCTGCAAAGCCCTGACGAGAATTTTGATTTGAGTGGCGTGGAGTCCAAGACCATTGCTGGGGTTCCAATCCTTCCAAACGTTGCTATTCTTTCGCGCGGTACCGTCTCCTGAGCAAGGTACGTCAGCCAGGATGCGATCGAATTTCAGATACCTGTTCGGCGGTCGTGGGCCTCCCGGCTGCTGCGGCACTGGTGGTAGTTTTATACTCGGAAACATAGTCGCATCGTGATTTGTTACAATCAGATTTGGACTGTTCAGACGCTTCATCTGATGAATCAACATGTGCGCCCTCCTGTAGTCAACGTCATTCGCGATCAAAAGCCCCGTCGCACGGCCGCCGTCTGAATCGTCTTGCATCAGTACTGAGTCTTCTGCCTCGATGCGTTCATCTGCACCCTCAGGGCTGACCTCTCGGCCTTCAACCTTTCGAATCGATTTGATCTGCTTCTTCAGCCTGGTCTCTTCGCCTGCGTGTACGGCTTCGATGAGTTGTGCTGATTTGCTTCCTGGAGCAGCGCACAGATCCAGAACCGTATGACCTGGCTGAACATCCAAAAGGAGCGGTGGTATCATGCTGACAATCTCTTGTCGGTTGATGTTGCCGGTGCTGGTCTCAGAGACAAGGAACTGCTGAAAAGCCTTGAACGGTGGGAAGCGACGCACAACATTCTTTGGCGTCGTCATCTGCCATGCCAACTGATTGGGAAACCATGGTATCTGCTCTGGTGGCTCCACCTTCTTGCCCTCAAAGTCGATTTTGACGATTTCTGGGATGTAATGCTCGATGAGGCGCTGTTGCACTGACAGCGCATGGCCTTTTGAACCAGTGAAACGGAAGCTGTTGGGCAGATCTCGACGCAAGGCATCCCAGAAGCTAGCCTTCTCTTCCTCATCCGCAAACGATAGAATAGCATTGTAGTATGATTCGAAGCGCTCATTTTTCTTTACGAGGTCCTGCTTGGAGTAGCGAAAGGTGTCTCTGCCTTGCCCTTGATTTCTTCCTCCTCCACGACCACCACCTCGACCACGACGGCCCTGTTAGAATCATCAGCTTATTATGTTGTAAGACCCTTGCCAGCTAGTGTGACGAGGAAAGAGCCAGGCTTTTTTGGTGGGAGGGAGCTTTACCTTGTGACCGCCGCCGCGGCCTCGACCCATTGCAAACTTGGCAAGCTTGTCGTACTTGGATAGCGGGGTGAATCGGGTAGGTACAGAGCCTTTTCGTGGAGAAATGAAGGCTTTTGTGAGCCTAATAGAAAGAATTGTCGAGATGTGTCAGGGTGGAATGACTAAAGACTCACAAAAGCTACGCAGCAGAGAGCTCTGGAGCTATCGAAAATCGCAAAGCCGCAAGCTTGCCATGAGAAAACTAGTGGGCGGATCATCGATAGCGTATGACGTCGGAGTCCTCGCCGATCTTTACCCTGGGAAGCGTTTGATTTTGACTTGTGTGATCTTTCGGCGGCAGACCTCAGCTATTCGTTTGCCGTAACTCAACGACGAGTGAATCTTTGATATTACTTTAGGTTTCATTTTGCAGTATGCATCACTCATGGCGATTAGCGGTGCCCTCAGCCTCAACTTTGTACTTCACTATCCGCTCAATAGCGTCCACATCTTGAGAAGTCAGATTCAGATTCAGATTCTTCAGATTGATCAGGACAATTTAATCATCCGCTGTTTGCTCAAGCTAAACCCGCTACTCGGCCATCACCTCGATCAGACTTTCATTGCCCAGTCCTTTACTATAAATTCCACCGATCTTTAGTCCAGCGCTATCAATCAGCTCTCGCCACTCCGATTCCGTCCTCTCATAGCTGCTAGTGAGTGCCATCATGTACAGATCCAGCGATGCATGCTGCCATGCAGCTCCCTGATCAGCAACGACGCACTCGTTGATCAAGATCCTCGAGTAGCCTGGCTCCATGGATTCCTTCAGACGTGCGAGAATATGCCGGCACATGTCATCACTCCAGTCATGAAGGATGTAGCGCATGTAGTAAGCGCGTGCGCCTTTGACGGGCTGTTTGTCGAAAAAGTCGTGCACCTGTAGCTCTATCTTTTCGTTGATGCCAGAAGCTTCCGCATGCTCGACAACGGACTGCTGTTCCTGGAGAATCAAGCGACCCTTCCATTCTGGAAAGCGCTGGCGGAATTCCTCGAGAACGTGACCGGCACCGCCACCAACATCCACGAGTGCTGAGCCATCACCCTCCGTTTTGAGCCCCTTGATGAGACGCTCTTTGACCGGGTAGAATCCTTCATCTGTCCAACCGGGCCTGTCTTCCCTTTGGCCGTGTACGTAGGCGTGGAATGCAGACAGAACTTTAGGGTTCTCATTGAGCCAGACAAACGCGTTGGGTGAGTTTTGTGCGTACTGAAATGGTCCGTCGAGCGGGTCTGCTGGGTTGACAAAGCCTCCTATGTTTTCGAAGTACTCCGCCATCTGTACAAATGAAGGTCCAGCAGCATCATAACTGTCAACCGAACACAAAAGGTAGATGCAAGTCAGTTCATAGAGAACGCACGACAGGATACAACAGTCTTTGGTGGAACTAGACCTACCAGAATCTGATACCTTCGGCATATTTGGGGATTGTAAGAACGCGAGTCAGGTTGTTGGCAGCGTATACGCTAGGAGCTGTCTCGTCAATCATTCCCGTCGTTGCTAGCTTGCGTGCAATTCTATTGACAAGCACTGGAGAGGCTTTAGTTGGAGCTGCGAGCTCGTCGACATTCTTGGGTCTGCTGCCATCGTCCACCAGGGTATGAAACAGTTTGAGGTCGAGTGCTATACGGCTAGCGAACATTCGTGTTGGCTGAAGCAGGAAGCTAGTAAGCAAGCATACTTAGAAGTACCTACCAACAGATCTGACCGATATCAAGCCAACCTACCTCGGCCCATATCATCCACAGAATAGCTTCCAAAGGCGTCTCGAGCTCAGAAATCAGGCTCCTGGCCTCAGCAATGAGGTTCTCCCTGGCATTTGGCTCCTTCTCTCGAAGTCTCTCACGTTCAGCGACAAGCTGGTCAATGATTTTGTCGATGGTATCGATATCACCAAGCATTGAGTGCGGCATAACATCCATATTCGCCATGGCAAGAACTTTAGATGTGAAATTATAGCAAAGGTAGTTCAGATGGTGAATTTGAGGTAGAGTCTTTTGCAAGCATCAACGAGGAAAATGGGTTCATTCTTGAGAAAGACAGAGTATACATGTATACATGGAAATTTGTCATCTTATACGACTCGTATTGATGATTGGTACGTAAGCGAGGTCACCCTAGACCGTCCAAAATTTCAGTGGTGACCAGCGAAAGGCGCGTGGCCTCAGTTGCGGTCTGGAATGTGTGGGGACATCATTCTGGTATAGAGACAGATCCTCAGCTGACCGAGACTGGACTAAGCATTGGTAGTAAAATTGAATAGGTGGCATTTGGTCAAAATGGTAGATACCTTCTCGGAATAACCCGAAAGAAGAGAATCGAGATGTGTCGCCGTGCTGATATTGAGTTTCTTGACTTGGCATCATCTCAGACTTTCCAGCCGCACAGCGCTTGCGGCGGTTGATTTCTACTGTGGAACTACCCAAGTATTGACGGAGACGATCCCGGGATTCTGTAGACACGAGCGTGCCATTACCTGAGTAGTTCTGCAGTCTGTAATCTATGACTGCATTCAAGTCAAGCAGAGCTTATCAGTATCTGCATTCTGCTCGATCTCGAAAGGAGTATACAGAAGAATCTATGCTGTGCCAGCAAAGACGTTAGCACACATTGAAGCATCAAAGCGATTTATTTAAGCACGGAATAGAATTGATAGACTATAAAATTGAACTCTGCTAGCTTGGTTTAGGGGCCACAGATGCTCAAGGGCGTTAAGCTTTGCCAAGCCACTTTCCTGTCAGCTAAAGACAGATTTCTCGAATGCTTCGATCAGCTATCTCTTCAACAACGAAGCGACAAGGACCCTACTGGTCAACATCACAGCTCAAAGCGATCTTCTTCAGATCCTCCCGGCCATAGTTCTCCTTGTACTTGTCGATCTTGTCGAGCATGGCCTTGTAAGCGTCGCTTCCGATGACAGTCCGCAGAGGGGGATCGCTCAGGTTTGCAAGGGCATACATGGCCTTGCCACCCTTGATTGGGTCGCCAGCCTGGGTTCCATTACGGTCGCCCATAGTCTTCTTGGCATCCATGTGGTCATAGGCTGGGTGCTTCTTCTCGGGGAAGATCATGCTGCGACCAGCCCAGTCGGTTCTGAAGCCACCCGGCTCGATGAGGGTGAATTTGATGCCCCACTCAGGCTTGACTTCCTGACTCAGCGCCTCTGTGAAGGCCTCAACGGCCCACTTGGTGGCGCAGTACTGAGTGAAGAGGGGCACGCCGCGCTGCCCGCCGATACTGGTGACTTGCTGGATCAATCCTCCCGACGGCTTCTGCTCTCGCATGACCTCGAGAGCGCGACGGGTCACGTCGAGCAGGCCCCAGTAGTTGATCTCAAACTGGGTGCGCATCTTGTCCTCGTCGAGCTCCTCGAAAGGGCCTGCGAGGCCGTAGCCGGCGTTGTTGCATACCACGTCGACCCGGCCGAACTTCTTGACGACCGCGTCGAAGACGGCGTTGATGTCGTCCTTCTTGGTCACATCGAGTTTGAGGGCAAGGAAGTTGGAGTCGGTCGTGTTGTTGAATTTCAAGGACTCGGGCTTCCGCGCGGTGGCAACGGCAATGTCGCCCTTATCCAGAATCTCTTGAATGTATGATGCTCCGAAACCCGTCGATGTTCCGGTCACGAGGTAGACTCTTGGCGCCATCTTTGAGACTTTCTAGGTTGCTTAATCGACAATGAAGGTAGAGACAATGGAAAGAAGATTTGTTAATAGATGCTAGGATGGCTTGTACAGAAAAAGAGGGGCGTGAAGGGAGGGTATTATATATTCTTGCCTCTGGATCGCAGCCATTCGCACTTGGTAGAGCTACGACTCCCCACCAAACTGCCGCATATCCGCCATTGATTAGTCTTGAAGCGCGTAGAGTACAAACATCCGAGTGGATCGATTACATTGGGGCTGAATGAGCAGGAACTCAACCTGGACTCAGGGCTCATTGGAGCCCCATAATGACTTAATTTTGTCGATTGGCGGGATCATCGCGGGTGGTGAACTATACCGACGTCATGCACTACTCATGCACCCGTGATTAAGACATGACGGCCCATATGTCCGCGCTGATAGCAAACTGATCAACCACCTCGTTACTGACAGTCACGATATCTCCGAATACCTTCAAAATGTCAGGAGATACATCCACAAACAACATTCTGCGCGTTAGCGACAAATACGGCTGCCGCGTGACGTGCCGCATGCTAGCCGTTTTAGTGGCGCGACTCCACACGGGCGAGCAAGCACAGATTGGGAAATTCCACGGAGATACAAGAATATGGTCTTTCCTACTTCCTTTCCCAACTTTCTTTCGCTCTTTCCTCTGTCCGAGATGACTTCGTGCTTCTGACTGTTGGTGCGCATGGCGGTTCGCGCTGAATTGAGTCCGACAAACAAATAGCTGTGATGCAGCTCCTGTATGAGTTGCTCTCCCATATTGTCTTCGATCTTGCCAGCTGTACGGAGATAGGAGAATTTGTCTCGCCGAAAGCCTTGCTTCAACAATAATTGACGATGATGTTGCGGTGAAGCAATACCCGGGCTGCGTAGCCTCGAGCTCAATAGCCTATCGCCAACGTGAAAGCCCTCCGCAGTCGTGGTTTGATCCGAGGTGACGGTGAAGGAACAAATAGCGGCCAGCGCGCTGCCGCAACACTGCATGTGTTTGGAATGATTTTCCATTCCATGGCAGCAACACTGATGGGTTGGCAGCACCGGTTGAAATGCATTGAAATGAGTCGAAGGTTTGCGGCTAACGGCACCCTCCGAATTTGCAGCGCTCCAAGTTGCAAACGTTTGGCACGTCGCAGCACCTTGTTGTGAAACCACGGAGCCTGGACACGCAGTCTACGGAAAGCAGAAGGACAAAATGAGAATAGGTTGGAAGGAGCTGAATGCCCAACGCTTGGCCTCTGTCTCTGAAGACGTCAACAAAATTCATGTGAAAAAGAAAGGAAGAGAAGAGAGCAAGGCACAATGACTCGGCTCTTCATACATCTGATGCCGGGATATTAGCAAGGGAAAAGCATGGAACTTGAACAAGAGAAGTGGAGACAACTCGAAAGAAGAGTACATAGAGGTCTGACGCTAGATCAAACGAAGGAATAATTTGTGTGGGTTGTGAGAGTTCCTCAACTATTGAGATGGAAAATCTGAAGCAAGCTTAGAACCAAATATTGGTGTAATTCTTTACCCTATAACCTTAGCATATTTGAAAGATAGGTAAGGAAATTCATAATCAAATCAGAACAATTCAAAATGTTCGGGATCTGGTATTCGATCATAGATGGTGGAGATGTGTTGATCAAAGGCATTAAGTGGATTTTAGTTCCTAAATTGAAAAAGCTGTTTAGGAACGTATGTGACGCAAATCAACAATTGGCGACTAAACAAATTCGACATGATGAGAAATCAGGCCGCAAATACTTGTGTAGACCAACTTGCTGCCGGATGTCAACATCGTGTTTGATGTCAAACGCTGACATTGTTCTAGTATCTGAGCATCTGATGATGCACAGCGATGCCAAGTCGCTCGCATCCTGAAGGCATTCCCATTCATGCCGGCGCAGCAAATGCTTCAGCCTTTAAAATCCGACCCATCGTACCGCATTTACAACCTTGCCGGTCTGGAACAATAGGGCTGAAGCGATGGGGAAGAGTAGAAGTCACTTTTGACAGCTGTGACTGTGACGGAGAATGTGACTGTTGCACCTCCAAAACAACTCCCAATGTGCTGGGCTTGAAGCCTATCTTGAGGCACAGTGGGAAGCCTGAGCTTTGTCCAGATCGCGGAGATCGCGGTAAGGGTGTGAAATCGGTGATGGGCTGGCCACCGGTGGCGTCCTGGGCGCCCCCCGGGGGTGCCATTAGATGCAGGGGCGAGCCTCTGCACGAGGAGCGCGTCAGCCGGGCGCGGTCTTGGCTCTCTCGCTCCCTCTGCTTCTCTTGGCTGATAAACATCCGAAATGTACAGCGTAGCACTGCACCACCAGCCTTGCACAGCTGTCGGGTCAGCTGCAGCTTCTCATGAGGCCTTTTCGCCGAGCTGACCATTGGATAACAAAGCTTGTGGCTATTCATATTCATCGCTTCAGAGCTATGCCGCAAAAGTTATTGCAAAGCATAGCAAGACATGCTGAGGGCCACTTGTGCAGTTGTCCTTAGCAGTAATGGCTGTTGCCGGCACTATCGTGGGGTCTCGGTATCGGTATGCCTTGACGGCAGTCGCAGCCATTTGTTGTTGTTGATGATGAGCCTAGCTTCAACGTCCCGAGACACCGTTGGTTTTTAGCACTTGCCAAGAACAAGTGGGTGTATTGAGGTTCATTCTCGAGATTGTGGACTTCTTGTATCAACATGCAAGCATCCTCTACACCCTTAGATGAGGCTCCATTCTCTGCAACAATCCCCGCACTGTCCACCGACTGCTGAGGATATTATTCTGACTGCTGAGGCGAACGTAGATGGCTCAGATGCTACGGTAAGACGGAATAGTTCAGAATTGGAGCGGGGTTGGTGGCATGCCGACATCTATTTGGCTGTTTCATTATTGCCAAGTCAGCATTCTTTCTGGCATCATCGTGGCTTCCGAGGTACTTTGTTCATGAAAGTTGATATATTCGGTCTCAGTAGTATTGATCGGGTTCTAGATCTGATCATGAAGCAACGATGGAAAGGTGCTTTGCCTCCCAAAAATCAATACTACCCGAGCCGGGAGAACAAGAGAGGTCTGGCTTGATGGGAGGATGCGTCGAAGAAGCACGGCAAGATAGAGGATGCCCGGCGAGTCTTGGCCCGCCGAGAACTCGTTTGAGCCGGCGTGTAGCAGCCTGAGCCTGAGCCTGAGCCTGAGCTCCCGCCTGAGGCTGTACGTGGGGTTTGAGCAAGTGTCTCAGATTGCTTACTCCCCTCCAATGTCAAACCCGCCAACGCGACCTGGCCGCCGCCTACCAGCGGAGCTGCCAGCCGTTCCTCTCCAATAGACGTCACCCGACATTTGCTCGTCCAACCAGATCACCACCTGGAACGAGGCAGGAGGTTTTGCGGCTTAAAATCCCGATCACAGCAGTCGGCATCGAAAATGAAACGCTGTGACTTCTGCCATGTGCATCCAACAACTGGGATCCACGATCGTCTAAGCGCAGCCCAAAAAGTGGAATATAGACAAAGAAAAGAGAAAAAAAAAGGAAGGAAAGAATCGCCTGCAAGCTCGTCTTTGCCTATTGTTCGAGTTCTTGTTTTAGCTTGTTTTTTTTTTTTCCCCTGGCGTTCCTTTGTGATACCGACTGCATAGCTTGCCCAGCACGTCGCGGATAATCTCGCGCACAAGCAATTCCAAGATCGGATTTTACGACAAGGCCATAGCAGTTATAACATGGCTTGGTGCATAGTGTGACGGATGAGTCCTTTTTGGCATGATAAGTTTCCGTCTTGAGTATATGCGGATGACTGATGGCTTTTCACCAAGACTTTTGCTCCTACCCTGTGGCAGCTATCGTTTGACAGACCTGCGACGCCTCCTTTGAACCCACGGGTGAATGCCAAGCACGCCACTCGCACAGAGGAAGCGGATGAGCTTCATGTGCTTCACCTCTGTTTCGCACATGATGGAGCATCAGACCATGATATTGCTCGGAGACTGGGAGACAATGAAGAGCTCCTTTTTGGTCCAGCAGCCTCTTACTTGTGTCATTGCATCACAGCATGTCCTTGATGGAAACATTCCGTTCCCCTGCTGTATAAAACCACTGCTTAGAGGAAACATCGCGGCACCTTGCCGCATAGGTGCCGGATCTATGATGAAAGACCAGCCTGCCCTTACTCTGCCCTGACGGCAGGGTCAGGAAGCGGTTGGAGGCACGGTTGGGATGAAAATAGCATCACAAAATACGTTTGAAGAAGAGGCAGCAAGTTGGAATCATACGGCGAAGGTCGACGTTTGCATCTTGCTATGGTTAGGTCGCCGAACATCTTCATCTTCCTCATCACCCACGTGCTTTGTTTGTTGTTGGAGGGCCGGAAGGAACTGCTGTCAGGTGTTTTCGTCGTTCCACTAAAGCTTGTGCAGCTTCGGGAAACCGAGATTGGCTTCTGCTTAGGCTCTGGTACTGAATCCGTGATCCATACCATACATACACACACACGTTGTTAGCTGTGTTTCTAGGGCGACAGAGAGATCTGCGGCAGCTAGAGAAGCGAGTCCTCCATGGCTTTCTGGTGCGTTTGATCGCGGTGTTGAGAGTCTCTGCCGCTTGTGCTTGGCAAAGCCACCGAAACGAGCATAGCTTCTGCGGACCGGCTTACTGGAGATCAAAGCTTCCTCTGAATGCTCTTCCGCTTTTCTTACCCCTTACCGAGTTGGACCTTTCATGGCAGCCAAAAAATCGACGATGGCTGATCGAGGCGTGCTAGCGGCGCGCGTCTGGCCAAACAAACACTGCAGCTGAGGCTGCAGAGTGTGTGCGCCACAGTCGAGGGATGGCACTTCCGTGGGAATGGAAGATGAAACGCTGCCACTACGCGTGGCCGTTCAATTTGCCTCAAAATCCGCCGCCGTCGCCATCACGGACCTCTTCGATTGACAAGAATTCAAGAATCGTCGATGCACGATGGCAGGCACGTTAGCAGACGGCAGACCTGAAGATTGGCCCACCGTTCGAGCTGTTCAACGATCTCGGTGAGAGGGATGTTTACACACGCTTGGAAGGATTGAATGCCCTTCTCGGCTTCTGTACAAGTTGCATAGAGGACAGACGTCCATTAGGTAAAAGTGTTTTTACGCGAACCATGTTGAAATCGTGGCAGTCGCGCTGCCGAACCGGGCCTGTCCACAGCCATTTCATTTCATTTCATTTCAGCTCAGCCAGCAATTAAGGTACGACTGGTACCCGAACTGAATGCCGAGCTCCCTGCCATGCAAACAGTCTCAAAACGGAGAATGTGGTCGGACTGGCTGCAGGCGAGCGCGTCGAGAGATTTGATCGGGGCTGAATGCGGCTAACTCGCTGGCGGACTGTTGCCAATTGGTGGCTCCTTGTCCTTCGAGAACTCGAATCGACCGTCTCGGAGAGGGGGGAGGGGGGAAGAAATAAGTTCCGGGCCTATCGCAGCCGTGGAACTGACTGTCGATTGGGGGATGACTAGCGGGTGCACTGACGGCCGCCCGGGGGGTTTGCCCTCTGAAGCTTCAGCTGTCTGTCGGATTGGCGCTGTGCTTGGACCTCGCTCTTTCGTTGGGGAAATCTTGAAACTGCAAAGAAACTCCTTCTCCTTCCCCTTCTCCTCCTCCTCCGCCTCCTGTTTGTTTGCGGATGCTACGGAAGAGGAAGGCTCAGACAGCAAACCATCCCCCGGATACAGGATCCAAGGTCACAGACGCTTCCTGTCCAGAGACACGTTCGCAGGTGTAGGGTCTGAGTCGTCGATCGGCTGGATGTAACGAATGACGACTGGGTGAGGCAGGTTGGAGACCTGAGCAGAGCCACAAATCTCTGCCCGCTGTTGTCGCCCGACGCCTGTCACTTTTTTCTCTTTTTTTTCTTTCACCTCTCTTTTGCCTGACCCACGTCTCGGATCGTCGTAGCGCCTGTAACATCCCCACCACACCACCACGACCACCGCCGACAGCCCGGCAGCGCGGCTAAGTGAGGAAAGGCGTGTGTACGAGTTGGAAGTGAGTGTGAGCCTACAAGAGTGCGCCAACAGATGTGGCCACGGGAGGCCTGACCTCACAGGCTTTCCTCGACAAGCGTTTCGTGCGTGTTTGCCAGCATGCTTGCTAAAAAATTTTTCATGTCATGGCTCAGGTTGCTCGAGAGGAAAATGATCGGCGAACAGACCAAACCGATTCACAGCGTACGAGAGAGAGAGAGGCAGATACACCCGAGGACGTGTCAATGCTTTGCATAGCTCTACCATCCGTGCCAGTCCATCATGACCACTTTGCAAAGGGGGCCTAGATTGCTGGCCTCAAGTGTCTTCCACGTTCCACAGGACGCCAGTGCTACTGTCCTTCTACACACCGGCAAGGGACTGAGTCTGAACCGAGTAGCTTCAACCCAAGGCCTCGGTGCTTGCCTCCCAGAACCAGATTCTCAGTCTGCCGAGAGAACAATGCAGCATCCGCCGCGTCCCATGGATGTTCGCGTACTGGATCACACTATTGAGCCCACATGAGAATGGCAGGGAGGGTGGGAGAGGCGCTTGGCTCGCCCATCAATCCTTGTGCTGCCTTCCCTGTCTTGCGGGTCCGGTAAGCAGAAAGCGGAGCCAGAGGAGTGAACCCGAAGGATCGCCCTCCTGCTGAGAATCCCTTCCCCTTCGAGCCGTCACTGGCACGTTATGTCTGATGCAGGTACGATTATTAGCGTACAGGTCTCTTTTTGCCTGGTGAAGGCGGTTTGTCCGCCACAAGGTCGAGCAGCTCCATGCTTTCGTGTGCCGCAATCTTATCGTTTCGTTCACTCTCGACCTGCTTCCCAGTGTTTGTGCTGTACCCGACTCAAGGTTGTACAGAATATATGTCTCCAGTGCCACAGGCACACCCTTTCCTGCGTCTTTGACCTCATACTTTTCTGTCATCCTTGCTCGCCTGGGCCAGCCCAGAACCTTAAATCTATTGTTTCCTCCCTCTCCTTCCAAGCCTGATGCGTCGTGCCTCACTACTCACTCCAGGCTGATACAAGTGCCTGACATTCCTCACACCGCCCGCTTGCTCGCTCTGATAATACATCTTCACCTCGCCTCCGCTTTCCTACCAAGTCGTATAGAACATTCTTCAACACAGCACCGTCTCCCAAGTCCCTTCACCGTTCTCACCTTGGAGTCGTCTATTGTACCTTTAGAGTTTCCATCAGCCTCCAGTGACGACCTCCACTATGGCTTGCTGCTTTGGACGCCGGAAAAGGTCCAACAGGCAGAGTGCCGACACGTCGACCCTTGTCGGCTTTCCGGCTAGGGTCAGAAAGCTGACTATTGATCATGGCAAAGTTGTCACGGCTCCCCCATCTCCAAGCCTGTCTTCATTCTTTGGGAGCACCAGATGGCCGGGCTCAGGCTCCACCAAGAGGGGCAGTCACATTACGATACTAAACGAGAAGGGAGTCGAAATCACTCGACCAGCTACTACCACAAGTTCAGTCATGGCTGGGCCCCCTTCGCCTTCCTACAGCGCCTTCAGCTTCGCTCCAAGCGTGGTGAGGCAGAACGCCGCCCAGAACGGCAGCCGGGTCGAGACCGGCAGCACGAGGCGGACATCGATCAGGAAGCCAGTGCTCGAATCAATGGCCGAGGCTCCCGATGCTGTACCCATCATCTCCCGACCTGTGAGCTCGATCACAGGCAACGATAGCGACGGTCGAAGCCAGGTATCCTTCCCGGAGCCGGCTGTGACTTCCGAGAGGGTGCTGTCGCCCACGCAACACCAGCCTCGGAAAGCCAGCCTGGGTGCCATCAGCAACGCGGCCCTGGGCATGGACGGAGATCAGCTTGTGCAGATGGCGAGGATCAAGACAGCACCCAGCAGCAGGCATCCGATGACCAGAGTACAGACGGCACCTGTGATAGTGCCAAAGGTCGATACCACAGGCAGCAACGGCAAGAACAGCAGCCCGAGACCCTCTACCGTGCGGTCAGCCACAACAAAAGGCTTCTCATCCACTGAGGGCACGGACGTTTCTGGAAAGAAGGAACGAAAGCACCGGCCTCCACCCATCACCACGTCGAGGGCACCGCCAAAGATCCCCACCGCGTTCCTCAGGGCTCCGGAGTCGTCGAGCACCGTGGCGCCATCGCCACTGTCACAAGCAACGGCATCGCCGAGCTCGCCACCCGCGCAATCTCCCGGTCAGGATGAGACACAATCTAGGATGGCGCGTCAGAGCGTCTTCTCCGTGACCTCGTCCCAGTATTCTCCTACCTTCTCCATCCGGCCGGTCAACCAGGTTCAGGTGGTGCAGGCCACACAGGTTCAGCAGGTGAAGACGCGGACCGTCAACACCAAGCTGCCACCATCTACAGGAACTCGTCTGGACGACGTGATCGCCTCACCACCATCGGTCACACCTTCGCCTCGAGCTCTATTCCCACCCAACTACTCCGGCGCTGGAACGCCGACGCACACAAGCATCGCAAGCATGGTAGCCAACGAGACTGGAGCGGCAGCAACGTCGTCCTCGGCATCACGATCGGCCTCGCGCAAGGGCAGCCAAGGCCTCAGCCCTGCCAAGGCTCTGAACTCTGCACCAACATCTCCGGAGGTGCCGCTCACCAGTGCTAGCCTGAACTTTCCCCCCAACTTCCCCGACTACAGCTACCTCCCACAAGAGGAGGCTGCCGCGGCTGCCAAGTGGCCTCGCAAGGGAAGCAAGGGCAGCACCCTGTCGGACATGAGCTCGCTGCCAGAGGTCGTCACCGAGGAGACCGAGACGGAGGTCCATGAGATGGCCGGCAGTGGCGAGAACGGAACGATCATTGCCAAGCATACGAGCAAGCAGATTGAGGTCTCGCTCAAAAACGTTGGCATACGTGGCACAGCGACGGTCACAATCAGCGAGCTTCAGGGTGTGGCGAGCCTAGAGAAGGCCAGGGAGACCATGCAGAGGGTTTAATGACCCTGAATTCTTTGTGTCACTTTTTTGTTTGTTAATTTATAGCGATGGCGTTTCTTAGGAAGGAAATGTTCTCCTAGTTTTTTGATACGATGATACCCACGAGCTACCAGGATAGCGACGATGAATGCAGGAACGTATGAAACCTATTCTTGACCAACCAAAAATAATGATTTGATAATTCGCAACCTCGCACAAAACTATTCTACTTGACTCTCTCTTGTTCTTTTGAACAGTGTATTGCAAACCTACATACAACTGGTACATAAGGTACAGAAAAACAAAAAAATTTCCGATACCGGGAATCGAACCCGGGTCTTTCCGGCACACAACATTGTTGAGTGGGATTGCTCATTCAGTGAGAGCGGAAGATGCTAGCCCCTACACCATATCGGATTTCCTGATTTAGTCAAGATGTATGTTTATATTCATTTGTTTATTTTGATATCTCAGCTTTTTGGCAGCATTGACATCGTTCATCGATGCTTCAGGCTCTCGATTGCCGCATCTGACAATTTTCACCTCAGCCACGGCCCAGCTTCTGCGCGCTGACAGCCGCATAAGCGTGGAGATTGCAGCGGCCTCCAAATCGGGTCCGAACAGGCTGTTGTGAATGAAGCAGTGATTGCGCCAAGCTGGTTCAAATCCACTGTTGGTGCACATCTGCTTAACATACTGACTTGGAAGCCCGGAGAGGCGGCGTGAAGGTTCGAACGCCTTCGTCCACGGCAATTCCTTATCACCAACAATTTCTCTTCTTCCTCCCGCCCCTCTGATCTGGACTCGTGGGCAATTGCCGTGAAATGCAGAGAACGAGCATTTGAGGGTCAAAACTATACGAGCCGTGTTCGTGTATATGAGAGAAATTGTGTGTGTTGCAATGCGAAAGGGTGCAAAGTGACGGGCCATTCCCCCTGTGGGCGTGTATTCACAGTGAGACGTCAGTGACGGCCTGACTCGTGTCCCATACACACAATATCGTCATAGGGTCCCCGGACCGACCGTCGTGCTGTATGGCAAGGCAGAGGAGACATTTCTCTTTCCCTTGGTTCAACGGACTTATTCTACTTTTAATTAATGCGCTGGTCTTCGATCGCGAGGATTGGTCGGCCAGCTCAGGACCGTTCTCCTGATCTGATTGCGCACAGTGCAACCTGCTCCTCCTCCGTGCTCTGTGAAAGGAGCACCCGCGTGGCGCGTACAAGTTCACGCGCGTTTTGGTAAGCGCGCCCACCGTTCTCACTACCACCCTCCCCTCCCCACATTGGTTTCGCCTTTGGCATCACGCATCGTGCTGTGTTCTGTCGATCTTGTTTTGAGAAGCAGATCATATTACGCGAGGCTGTAAACACCGAGAGGCTGGCACATCAAAGAACCCCAGAACCCAGGCGTACGACAGGTCACGTTTGAGAGATGCGACCTGAATTGCAGCCCATGCCCATGCTCTATGGTTTGAGCCTTTCAGATGTCATTCGCGTCTTCACATTTCAGATTTCCGGGCCATGTCCCGATGGCCAGCAAGCAACACAAGACGAGTTATGCGCCCTGGCGATTAGCTAAGAAGGCTCGCGTACAGGTGGAGTGGTGCATTTTCTCCTCTGTACCCCTGCGTCAGGCTCCTCCACAGGCTGGGCTGGTAATCGATGGCCGGCTTACTCTCGTGCACAAGGCCCAGTCCGGCACAACCTTCTGTGGTCAACCTGTACGAGCCTGTCGCCCAGATATCCTGAGGGTCATCAATCCTCATAACCGGCATCAGCTTCGGCCACAAGGTCGCATCTTCTAGCGGCTCGAGCATGCACGTCTTGCGTGTTTGCTTTGGAATCGTTTGCTAGTCCAAAATGGGCCAGTTCCAGGCGTCTAATCGAGTATGCTGCCGCACAGCTTGACGCCCGGTTGCGGCTACTGTGATTGGCACTGTGACCACCATCCAAGGCCAACAGGCTGCAGAGTCGGTCAGGAAGCTGAGACACAGAAGAAGAAGAACAGAGTCCATAGGCGCCTCAGCAGCCTCTGGCCTTGCAAGCCTCTAGAGCTTAAATCCGATCCATGCTGACCGTGGTTTTCCGCTCAGGATTCCACTCCGGTCGGCAC
This sequence comes from Erythroxylum anguifugum, assembly GCA_027478595.1. Classification (NCBI taxonomy): domain Eukaryota; kingdom Viridiplantae; phylum Streptophyta; class Magnoliopsida; order Malpighiales; family Erythroxylaceae; genus Erythroxylum; species Erythroxylum anguifugum. The sequence continues at coordinate 154,826 of JANIPN010221324.1, read as the reverse complement.
AAGGTGAGCCAAGCAGAACAGGTTGGTGAGAAAAGTCCAACGTCAGTGAGTCCTGGAAGCTGCACATATGATATGCTGGATTAGTGCTGCACCGTGGCGAATATGGCGAGTTAAATCATCAGTGCTTACAAGGTAGCAGCAGGGCAGGCCCAACGTTCTAATCATCGTATGGTTCGTGAAGAGCACGATAAAGCCAGGTTTGGATAAGCTGCGAGTCACGATACTGAACTTCATCCTCAGGCATGACGACCAAAGAGAGTCCTGGAGGCTGCACCGGTCGTGAGACTGTGACAGCTCTTCGGTCCTTCCGAACGCACTTGTGTCGGTCTTTGTGTCGGTCTCGAGATGTTGTGTGTACCGTCGCATCACATTCACGCCTGCCAGCCTGCCCGACTCTGCGAATGCCTGACTCTAATGCAGTCAATGGCCATTCGCATGTACCGATTGATAACCATTAACGTGTCGGGCCCGACAGGCGACGCTAATTAATGCAGGTCCGCGGCGACTTGACCATCATTTACCTGCCAGCTGGAAGCTTACCATCCCGGACGGTCTCCTTTGTCATGCAGACAAAAATTTATCCTTGCTCGGTCCCACAGCCGTAAACATTCACGCATTTTGTGCATCACTTTTTGTCTTCTACGAGCGATTTTTAAAATTTCTCCTAAATTATGAGGCCATGCGGCTGCATCAACCACAACAGTGACTGCAGGACGGGAAGAAAAGCTCAATGTGGAAATGAAAGGTCTCTGCTTCGCCGGACCCGTCTGACAACCAGCAGCACCAACATCACTCGTCCAGAAGAATGGCGCTTTTTCTCTCAGCTTATCATCAAAAAGATGACATGTGGCTGGATTCTTGACGTTTGTGGCCCTACGTGTGCACCAATTTTGGCTATCTTTTACTTTTTGCCTTTTTATCTCTTCAGGTGTGGCGGATGATTATTCTTTCTTTAATTTCCACATTGATAACTCTAGATGCAGGTACCGAGCTTGGCAAAGGACTAAATGAGGCTCTGGCTGCGTTTGTCGTTTTCAACGAATCTGGACCTCAGAATTATGTGTAAAATGATTTCGTGTTTTATTGCTTTTCTGTCGTCTGGTAGAACCTTGCCAATGTTGGTCCTGTAGAGACTTGTCTGTAAAATGCGGATCAAAATTGTCAAATGCCCGTGAAAGAACCACAAAAAAAGTCACCATCAGATCTTCAGAGGAATGACTCCAATGCCATGTTATGGAGATATGGAAGTGAACTTCCAGCACAGCGACTACAATGCGCAAATTAATTTTTACGAGTATCACGATTTGCAGAATAAGTGACTGTTGATGTAACACCAATGTTATTTCCTTCATTACTTTATCGCTCTGTATAATTGCGTTTCACTGGCAAAGGCGCCTCAAGTGTATGCCAAAGTCCAGTTGACGGTATGGCAGAAAGCTGGTCATGTTTTGTCATTCACCGTTTGACAACTGTCCACTCTCCGTTTCCATCATCTTCGTCGTCGGAGAGAAAGTCGTACGGGTTGCGCGTATAAACTCGGATCTCACGATCATCGTCGTCGCAAGCCGTGTACCAGCCGTCGCCGCCATCGTCGCAGGCACGAGCAGACGATTCCGCCGGCCTCTCCGGGCTCGTGCCGGGCGTTGATGCGCGCCCAGAGGACAGCTCATCATCACTCGACCAATCTATACATTCAGGAACCTCCGAGACGTCGCTGTCACCGCAGCTCTCGTCATCCCGCTTATATTTCCCAAGCCCCAGGAGCATCAGCGCCAGTTCACGAGTCGCCAACGTATCCTCGAGCGCCGAGTGTGAGCCTGACTGGCACGGCACCGGCGCCGCGCTCGAGAGCTTGCACGGGTCTCCGCGCCGCTTGCACTCGATCTGCGTGTCATAAACCCTGGCGTGGGGCAGGTACAGCGCGCGCTGCTCGTTCGTGAAGCTGTGGCCCACCAGCACCGTGTCTGCGTCGACGTACCTGAACAGCAGCTCCTGAGCAGCTTTCAAGCCATGCACAATGTTGCCGTTTCGTCGCGCTGCGTGGTACCAGTTCGGCACGATCCCGTTGACGTGTCGGATCCATGTCGTCACCGGCCGATCGGGCAGCACAGCCACGTTGAAGAGCACCTCGCCTGTGAATAGGTCGACGGCGCACATGGCTGCGAGGTCCTGGCGGCCTTTGAGGTCGCCTTTAGCGGCAGTTTGCACGCTTTCCGTGTCGATGACCACGGCAGCTCGGCGCTGGCTCTTTCCGTTGTTGCCGCTGGGTGATTTCCGTTCTGGCGCGCACGCCAGCATCTTGCCCAGCTCAGTTCCTGCCGCGCACTCGCTGGATGCTTTCATGTCCGCCGGCGTCAGGGCGTCTCCCCACATCGATGGGTTCGAGTACCAGCGCCGCCCGAAGGGGGTGTGCTGCTTCTTCATCAGCGTGGCGAGGGCGGATTCGAGCTCGGTCTCTGGCATCGTTGAGGGCGTGAAGTAGACGCCGTTGAGGGCTGCGTCTTCCGGCGTCACGACGGTTGGCGACCACTTCGCTGGCAGAGCGTAGGGAACCCATGGGTTTTCTTTCGTCGTCATCTGTCCTTGGCCGCGGATCTTGTTGGAGCCGGCGTATATCGGCTTGCCAATGCTTTTCCTGCCGCGCTGCTGCTGCTGGGACTGATATGTTTGCCCGCCGCGGTGGTAAGCCGACGGTCGGCTGTCATAGGGGATGGTGTTGACAGGCATCTTTGGTCACTTCTTTTCTTTTTCTTCTTCTTCTTCGGGTTCTGGTGATATAGTGATGTTATGCTGCGTTCAATTCACTTCTGAGAATGCGTGATACGAATGTTTGATGTGCTAGCAAAGTGGTTCTACCCCTTTCGGTTTTTGTCGCAAAATTCTGTCTGAGTATACACAAAGAAGGAAGACGAGAGACAAGGGATGCATCTCGCCATCTTATATTTGGAATCGAGACAGGCTCGAGTTTTTCTGCGTGGGTTTCCAATCGTCTCTGTGCGCTACTTTTTCTCTGGCAAAGTCCCCGGCTGGCAATTCTTGGTTGAGCGGGTTATTCACAATCGATAACCTGCTCAAAGAAATCTGCTCTCTGTCCGAGGGTAGCACAGGCGCGACTTGCCATATTGCATTCATTGTCGAGTCTACCAGAGTGAGTATAGCTGGCATTGTTTGTCGAGCCGAAGGAACAATGGCCGCCTCTTCCTCCCTTTCGTTTGTTGCAGACTTCATAATGGCTTGTGAGATCGTTTTGCTATAGACAATGCTAGCCGTGGTGTGTTGTCTCCTATGTCTGATTCCAGTAGGTTTTGGGGTAAGTTGATGGGCTGTCAAGTACGGGCCAAGTCAAACTTCGTTTGGAGAGCTTTGGGATCTTGAAGCTGATAGGGGAAGCTCTTTACTCGTTATATCTCTTGTATCTATGAGTACAGGCAATTTTCAGCATGTAAAGTCTTTGATTGATTCCTGCCTTTTCGAATTCGGACAGCATCCAGCAATGAGTTGACCTGTGCTACTGCTAATTTGCTCATAAGGACCACATGTAACGTTTTGACAATGACATGAATCTCAGCACGACTTCTGATACCTTATTCTGTCCACAAACACATGATTCACAGCTCTAACGCCCCTGGATAAGCGGTGAACGTTTTCTGTGCAGTGATGTACATATACAATCATTCAAAAGGGATGCCAAGGGAGGTTGGCAACGACGTCTAAGTGACTTCCTTGACAACCTGAAGGTGCGTGCTCCTTTATAGTGCTTGAACGCTAATTCGAAGGAAGGGTAGGAAGGTGGAAGAGGCACAGTGGCGCTTGATTGGAGAGGTATAGTGATCAAAGCGAGTTTCGTACCGGCAAATATGTTGCAAATGGCTCTGCAGCTTCTCAGCGTTCAAGAACTCAGAAGTTGGCTGACATGCCGTCTTCTGTTCTGGAACTCGAATCCACAGGCTAGAAAGGGACTAATCCCTATCCTATCTCCACTCAAAAGACATAAATCGGACTATTTTCTACCGCATAGAGGCTGAATGTAGTCAGCTAGGTCATCGAGCGACGTGGAGAAGAGGCTTCAATTGTGTCATCCCTCTACTTTCTTGGTTATCACTGATGAGATCACGGCCCGCATCTCAAGATAGGGGAATAGGTCGCTCACTGACTTTGTCTATGATCACATGCGTTTGCTATGGGCAAACGCTGGATTCGAAACAACGAAGAGCTCGTCGTTTCGACCGTCTGGCGCCTGATCTCCCCCCTAGACCAGCTCGAATGAGCGCATCGAGGGCATCCTAAACCCTTGACACGATGCTCTGGATGGCCTTCTTCAGCTCAATAATCACCAGTAAGGATTGTGCGGAGTGGTTCTCGCTTTGAATGGCCCTCGCTGCATAATGAACACAATCCAAGACATGAGAAAGCTCGAGCGCATTCATTGTGCAACAAAACTTCCCAAGGTCAGCCGACTTGCTCCTCAGACTGCAGGATCCAAGCTTCGATCATTTTTTCCCCCATCTCATTGACAACACTGGGAGCCACCCGACTCCCAATTTTGTGAACGGAAACTCCGCAACGGTCCTCTACATGCCAGCAGACAAACAAAGATTGCATCGAAAGAAATTTGCTTGACAACGAAAGACAGTCTGCAGATTTGAATGTCACGAACAACATTCAGCGCACCACACGCGGTATGAGGGAAGTGTAAAAAAGTGAATCTGCTACGACAAAGAGAAATAAACAGTAGGAGTCTTTGAGAATGTGGAAGCGTCGATTGCTGTTCAACAAAGACAAAAACTTAGACAAGAACTGAAGCGAGGTACGCTACAACTTCTGCTTAGCCAGCCATCCGGCCAGCTACCAGCATGTCTCCACAAGTGCAATTTAGTGCAGTCGCCTGGCTTGAACGACGATCGCAATTGTGATTCTTCTTTGTGACTCGCTCTTAAACTGGTTCCTCTGGAAGCTCTACATTGCTAAGTAAAGATTTCTGCGCTACAATGTTACTAGGCAGTCCGAGGCGTGCACAGCCGCTTGACCAGGACTTCTACACGCCAAATGAAGAATTTGAAAACAGCTGAGTACATAGCGGAAGCCCACTCTTGTTCTCCAAATGACTTCTTTTTCTTTGTCAAGAAGCTGGAAATATTGGGCTGGTCGTTTTCGCTGCACCAGATGGTCATTTCTTTGTCCAAGAGACACTGTGCTTTCGACGGCGTTGCGCAATGTTCACACGGAAAGCCGCGCCTGCTAAACTCTTCCTTTCGCCACCTCTCAAAGGCTGACTTGAGTGTTCGACGTAATTGTGGGCCATTTCGATTAATTCTAAAATTTTGGACGGAATAAACACGTTGAAAAGCTACCTAGATCCTTGCACTTGGACGAAGGTGGCACGACAATCGAATAATAGCAAGCACTGATCAATATGAGCAGCAATCAAGTTCGTCACAAACGATATCTCTTGGGCACTCCCGACAAAATTCAATAGCATATTCCTAAGAAAACTGCGTACATCATCTTAAAACCAAAAAACACATGGTTGTGAGGAAACGGACATCCCTGTACATAAAACGCGAAAACTCGAGACCAACAACAGTCAATCATCGTCACTCTGAGCTCTTACCTCTCATTGCGGAAATGACCACGCCGCACCAAAAGCTCAGCTTCAGCCGCCGAGATGCCGAGATTTGTGGCATCTTCAATCCGTGAAGCAGGTGTACGCGCCAAATCGGTGGTGATGGCATTCTCCTTGCCGTCCTTGTTCTTCAGTTCCTCCGTCCTCTTCCCCTTGTTCTCCTTATCTAACATCTTCGCTTTCTCCTTCCGCTTCCCATCATTCTCTTTAAAGAAGTCATCAAACTTACCATCGTAACGTCCACGCTTGCTCGAATCCTGTGCATCCGCAGAACCTACTCGTGCCTCGCGCAGGATTGGTTCATGAGGATGGGATGCGAGCATCTTGTTGACCGGATCGTTAGGATTCAGCTCACATGATCTCGTGGGAGCTTCGAGCTCAAAGAGCTCGATGGGCGCATCGCCCTCTTCGTTTTTGTCATTGTTCGAAGACGCATTGTTCTCGCACATCTTGGGTGGAGGAGCAACCGTCCTGTCATTAGTCTCTGATGACGGAGATGAAAACATGATGCACCGGCTTTTATCATCAGCTATCTGCAGAGTTTTGGGAATGTGAAGATCGTTTCGGCTTGTCCAAATGTGTTCGCCAATGGTCTGCTGGACTGTTCCCTTTCGAAGGTCTAGCTCTGAAGGTTGAGGTATCTGTGAAGAAGCAACAGGCATTACTGACGAGGTGGCAGGCTTTTTGTACCTTGGCCGGCTGGTGTTGACATTGTTGGTTGTCTTCGATCTTTGACATTGTTCCTCGCGTGATGGGTCAGCTCGTTCCTGCAGAGCTTGATTCACCAAAAGCCATAGGGACACGTCGACTGGACGAGGTCGCTGAGAGCCTTTCGCTTGGGTTGGGCGGTTTTCGTCCGACCAGTTTGTGAGTGTGGACAAGTTTGAGAGACTGTCCGATGAAGAGAGCTCTTGAGACACGTCAGGACCATATTTGATGGCTTGATTGTCAAGCAGATGCTCTTGGAATCTGACCACTTTCCTGGGCTTGTTGTCACCTTTCCATCGTCTCTTGTGTTCTGTGTATTGTTCTCCTTGCAAGTCGTGATTCCCAAACAGCCAAAGTGGCACTTTGAATGATGGATCTTCTGTGAAGCTTGGGTGACTACGACTATCATTTGACGAATCCGTGAGCGAAAGAAAGTCTGAGAGACTATCACATGGCGACAGTTCTCCAAAGCTGTCAGAGTCAGAGTTGTCCACGATCGCTTGCTTGTCAAGGGCATTTGCTTGAAGTTCAACTTCCTCTCCAGCCTTTTGATCAATTCTCATGTGAAAGCTGCAAAACAGTATGAGACACAAGATGAGAGTAGTGAGGACATTGGAAATAAGATCGCCCACAGCAGAAACCGAGACCATTGTTGGAAACGCAATGAGATATGATCATGGAGTCGGCAGAGCTGGTGCGAGACAGGCAGATTATAGCTGCCCTTCTCTTACGAAGAAACATCATTATGAGCATTGACCAAATCACCAAAACACGCAGTTCAGAGTATCTACTGTCGTGTAAGCTGGTGGACTTCTCTTTCAGTGACGCTATAACATTGACCTGAATGCCTGCACAGGTGCAGGAGAAGCGGCTTCCTCTGCAGCTGGACATGAAGAAGTCTTTCACAACTACCTGCATGTCTCAGAAGAGGCTATTGATCTCTAGAGGTGCAGAGAGCTTGCTCTCGTACCTCTTGCAGATGCCCTTCGTGAGACAATGTCTAATGTGAGACAGAGCTGCACCTCTTTGTCCGATACTACAAGTCTTTGTATCATCGCGTGCTATTGTCATTAGCTGACACACGTACTAGAGCGTACGTCAAATGGAGACACTTCTCACCACTCTCTACGATTGAATCACACAAGACTCCCCTTTACTGCAAATAATACATCGTCTCTGCCCTTCTGTTCCGACTGCACAGGCCACAACATCAGTAACGGAAGAGACTTCAACAACAACAGCGAAACACTCCAACCGAGGTCGACAGTCATGTCCGGCATAACTCCAAATTCTGGAAATGGCCGTGGCGTCGCGTCCTACGACTTCTCACCGGGTGTGTACACACCGATTGGGCACCGGAAACCAAACGCGCTGGATCTGGCAGGTATCACGGCTGGACCGTATATCCACGAAGACTTCACAGAGCGCCCTCCGCGAAACTATGTCCGCGGTTCGCAGCCGTCCAACTATGTCACCGAGCATCTACACAGGTCGCTGATCAGTGTTGGCATGATGGAGACCGGCACACCTACCAACGCTGACGGCAATAGTCGTCGAGATTCTTGGGAGAGGGACGATGTGGATGACGAAGAAGCAGCCGGAGCAGGAGGAAGTAGGGAAGAAAGCTATGACCATGACGGCCACGACGGCCACGACGGCCACAACGACGACGATCTTCCTTTTCATGAGATCAGTTTTGGCGACAGTCAGCCTCGCATGTCGGCCGAAGTTCCCCGGACCATCCACCCGGATCACGCCCGGGATATCAACATGACAGAGCCGCACATGGAGCCATCAAGCAATGCCAACGGCACAGACCTCAGCATGGGATCTGACGGTGGCGGCAACGGCTTAGGGAACAGGCCTGCAAATCCGGAGAGTGTTGACGTGGAGGCACAGAAGCCCAAGAAAAGCACACAGGACCGGCTCATACTTCTTGTCTGTGTTGCTGTGTGGCTCTTCATCCCAGTGATCGCTACCTTTGGCATGTTCGGCCTTTTGACATCACATGTCTCATCGAACCACGCAAACAACGATTCAGCTTGATTGTTTGATTGTGAATCAATGAGATTTTGAGGACCCTTCGAAACATCGGCAGGAATGCAGAAAGGCGTACTTGATTGCGTTTTGTGCTCCTTTCTAGAATACCATGTGTCAGCTTGAATTGTTCGTCTGAGAATTTTGATGGATCCGTTGCAAATGAGAAGTGAGCTTTCCAATTTTGACATTCAAATTCGCGTGGATGTTGTTGAGTGCCAGCTTGGTCTGACGAACGGCCCGTATGATCTGCCATCGCTTTCGCGACCGTGGTGACAATGTGAGAGAATGGCCATTGTCAGCCTCAATGATGTCGGAGACAATGAAACTCTTGCCGTATATGGTCGCATTATGTACCAGTGAGGGATATGATCCCATTGTCTTTTGATCCGAACTGAACAATTACTTTGATCAACACGTCCAATGCAGTTCTTAACCAATGAAACTTACGCTCCTTTGCAACAAACAGGTTCGCAAGATTTTCAACATCTGAAATAAGCAACAGCTGGTACATTGTTTCAATAAAGTCACGGGAAGGGGACAGGTTCTCCTAAATCAACTCTCATCATCAACTTGACTTGCCACCTCGCTCGAAAGGGGAGAAGACTCCAAAGATGGCTTTCCAACATCACAATTCATCAGCAACCGGCTCGGATTTGCACCTTGACCCGCAGGAGCTTGGAGCATTTGCCGAAGCTAATGCAGGCAACTTCGCATCCGAATGGCCACTTAGATCAACACATGCACCTCAACAGCAGGCCACATCCTACTATGAGGATGGCCACGACTTTAGGCCCGCTGACTTTCCTGATCTGGTGGATGACGACAGCTTTGAGCGAAAGAAAGCTAGTGGATTCTATTTTCGCGAACTGACGCCTCCCCAGCCGGTGGAATTCTGGTCCGGGAAGAAGGGAGAGTCGGAAGTCTGGGGCTCTCAGAAGAGTGATCAGACGGAAAATGGCTCATCCAAGAGGGGAACCTCAGTATCGCCACTGACTTCACGTCCGAGGGATTTGCTTGCAAACGGATATGCTCGTCCAAGCCATGGGCATGCACAGCGGCCGAATCTGACGCTCGATATCCCACAGATGCCGGAGTACAGGCCGCCAACACCAGCAAAAGCGCCGCGTGTTCCGCCAAAGAGTCCCCAGAGGAGCGAGCCCGTCGGACTCTGGCAGCCACCTTCATACCATGGCAATGAAAAGACCTATCTTTCACAAACAGACAGCCAGACAGTGATATCGCAGGCTGTAACTGAATGGCCTGAAGTCGACTTGAGGGATCACAGTGTGAACACCGCTGTCCATGCTCACACAAGCAATGCAGCCCAGATACGCTCAGTGAACAACGAGCGTTTTCAGAACGAAAAGATCACAGGAGCGAAGGAGCGTGGCGGGTGGTGGCAAGCCATTGCTCGCAGCCTGACCGGTAAGAGCAAGCGTGAGAAAGTATCAGATGAGGAGAACTTGCGAGTGTTCGCCTATTTCGACTCATACAACAACACTCTGGTGGCAGAGAACGCTCATCTGCTGCAGGATCGGAGCTGGTGCTTCAATGTCGTCGAAGGTACGGATGCCCGGGGCAAACCAGCACTGGTGCCACGATTCACGCGATACAAGGTCTTTTCGGCAAACGCATACAAAAACATTAGTTGTGTGACCGGAGCTGGCTTCCTGATATGTTTTATTGCTCTCGTTGCTACCGCAGCAGATTCTTCGAGATAGAGAGGCACTAACAAAACTTTGCTTAGGAAAACCGGAATAATTGGCAGGGAATGGATAGAGTCAAAGGCTCAATTTACAACATTTTGAAGCTGAAAGGCCCGAACAAAGAGAAAAAGTTTCGAAGATAGGTGAGACATTGACTGAACGATTACAGGTGATAACATAGTCAAAGTTGGAAACTGCACGTGAATATAGCATTACCCTTACTGCAGCAAATTGGTGGTCTGAGCAGCTGTGGACCGCTTCGACCTCATGTATGAATACTCACCTACTCACCAGGTAACTAGTAACAGTATCAAATCCAAAGATAGATGGTATTTAACAATTTGCTGATTTGGTTATTCATCTTTTTGCTTCAAGGCCATTGCCATCACAATACATTGCTGAGAAAGTTGCAGTGGCGGGTACTCAAGGTGCGGCCGGGTATAGCTGGAAGTCGTCGTCAACGTGGCCGTACGATTGGCTATTGGAGAGACCGGGCACTCGGGGCGCATTCACGTTTTGACATTTGACTGTGGATCCTTTGCGCGCGAAAGCCACGCGGAACGTCAATCTGCGACGTCAGAGGCCGCCTACAACACGCTCTCATTGGTGAAGTGGGCGGCCTGGCCAGCTGCGATCGCTGCGCCTGACGCCCTCGATACTCGCGAAGTTTCAGCGCAGCTTGGCTCATTCTTGGTGAACCGTGCCGGCTTGAGCCTCTTCGCCTCCAGGCTTTGACTGCGTCGTCGTCCAAGTCAGATACCCTGCAATGACATGTCAGAGAGATTCCGAGGCAATTGCCGTTTGCCGCATATCGGGAACGCCAAGTCGTGTATCGCTCCTCGCGCTACACTTTTCACCCTTGCTGCTCTGTTTTGCATAGTTCACCGCAATCAGGCCACGGCATCGCGTCAATCTCATCTGCCACACACCGTGGAGGCACAAGATGGAAATTGATTCGATGATGGTGCTGACAACTTTTGCTGACAAGTCCTTTCATCCGTATATTCGGTCCGCTGCGGCCCAGCGGACAGCGAGGGATGGCGTTGGCGTGAGGTGTTTGAGAAGGCCTGCATGCCAGAAAGATCAGAAATACCTTTGCTGAAATGTTGACTCAAGTGAGAAAGAAGCAGAGTTAGCGAGACCTTTCTGGAGGTACGAGGTACGGCAGCCAGCTGTTTAATATAATATACTCTGTTGATGAGAGGAGACAGGTCGGAAATGAGGTTCCGGGTCCAAGTCCTTAGCAATTAGGCTTGCTCATGGTTGGCGATGGTGGCGGCGACGGAGACGTCCTCATTGCTCGTGAAAGTCACTTGCGGACTGGAGCAAGTCGTGGCACTCGGGAACTTCAGATGTTGGACAAGACAGCCGTTCAGTCTCTTATTCCAGTAAAGATCAAGCATCGACAAGACGATATAGTTCCCTTCTTGACAAGCAAACCAGAGTACGCTGCCATGATTAACGGTGCTGGGATGAAGTGACTCTTCCTAGTTGCACCATGCGCTCGCTGTTAGCTGGTCTGCCTGACCCTGAACCCCGGGGCGGCGCAGATTGCTCATTAATGCGAACGCAACGTTACCGCTGGCTTGGCGAATAAGCCGCCTGGGCAAACTGGGGATAACCTGCTGTCAGACCAACTCGCAGAAATCCTCACGCCCTGTGATTCGGGCTTTTTGCATAGCCTTGTCCCCTCGGTGCCTCTGGTTTGTTTTATTTCTGTTGCCTCGACTTTCAAGGCCAGACGTTGAACGTCGCAGATCACAAGCCCTTTTCTTCCTTTTCCTCAATTTTTGTCTTTAGTCAGGCATTTGATGTTGGCCCGTGAGCCGGTCTGACGGTCTCTGCTTAGCACCAATTCCCTTTGCATTGTTTCTTCCTGTAGCCTATATGGGACCGTCCTGGTCCTCCCCTCTCCATATTCTCCCTTTGAAGTTGTTTTGCGGCCATCGTCCTCCTGCAGGCGCTCAATTTGATTCACCGTTTCACATGAGCCTACCCCGTTGTCCTTTCTTGGGGATCAGGAAGCGTACATGCCTTGAGACCTCCGCGATATTCGCTAGGTTTCGTTGGAAAATCAACGGCTTTGTGGACTGCACGGTAGCTGGTCTACCTGTTCTCGAACCTTTCACCTATTATTTCGTTTTTCAGATAATTTTCCATTCAACATATAATACTCGCATTCAAGATCCCATTGTTATACCGTTCAAATCGACACCATGGAATACTCGCCAAATAGCATCATTGCGCTCTCGGTGGTCCTGCCGTTGCTGGCCCTCGTCGCCGTCTTTCTACGAATCCTGGTCCGGACCAAGATCCAACCGACAAAGCTTGGGATCGACGACTGGCTGGCCGTTGCTGCTGGCATCCTCGCCGCCGCCGACGGTGCCATCCTCGTTACCGGCGTCATTCTCGGCACGCAAGGTCGTGTCTTTGAGACCATCCCTGACGACCGGTACATCATTCAGGGCAAGCTCGATTATTCGACACTGATTGTTGAGAAGTCGCTGTACGGTTTTACCAAGCTGTCCGTACTCTTCTTCTTCCGCCGCATCTTCCTCGTTCAGAACCGATTCAAGACATTCAGCGATATCCTCATCGTTCTCATCGCCTCCTGGACTCTCGCCTATACGCTTGCCTATGTCCTTTCGTGCGGCGTTCATCCTGGGATCTGGTGGACGCCAGGCGACCCACGCACTCCGCCTCACTGCGTCAGCGTCAACGTACTCAATCTGACATTTGCGGTGACGGATGTCATTTTTGACATTCTCGTGGTTGCGACGTAAGTGGATCTCCCTTTTGCTTCACTTCTTTTGCGACCATCAAACTAACAAGCGTTCCTGCAGACCCTTTCCCTGGCTTCGCAATGTCCAGATGCGCCGCCGCGAAAAGATTGGCGTGGTTCTGATTTTCCTGCTCGGCACTCTGTCGACAATTGCAGCTGTCATCCGACTTGGCTTCATCGCGCAAGGCTTCACCGTCGGCTTCGGCAACGGAGGCAACAACCACGGCAGCGGAGTCGCGCCAGATGTCTGGTCCACCGTCGAGGGCTCTGTCGGCGTGCTCGCCGCCTGCCTACCCCCGCTGGGACCAATCATCCGCATGGCTCCAGGCCCTAGGCGTCTCTCATCATCTATTCGAAGCATGCTCGACAGTCGCAAGTTCTCGCGCTTCGGCAGCTTACGAGCTCACAGCCGTGGACCAGAGAACGCCACTGCTGCAGGACCCGACATGGCACAGCAGCCCATCTCGCACGCTTACTCACGAGACGACGGCAACGGTGGCCCGAGGTTCAACGAGCCGAACTGGGCCCAGCAGCAGTCGGAGAGGACGGGTCAGGCTGCGGGAAGAGGCGGCAGACGGCCGAGTGCCCGGGGTCCGAAGGAGCAACCTTCAGTGGAGGAATTTGTATGATATGAAAAGGGCCGGATATTCGATGACTATTTTAAATGCTATTGATAATTTACTTGACCAACCTGGCAAGGCACTGGATGCTCTGTGATTGTGTGAATGTGCCGAGAGTGAGAGCCTGGGCTATCCTTTCGTACCGTACCGCATCCCGGCTGGCTTCGAGTGAGTCTGGTTCATGTCTACTGGCATGATTATGAACGATACAGGAAACCCAGAGCCGAGGCTATCAATCGCGGCAACTGTCATTCTCAGAATTCATGATGATTCAATCCAACAGTATTTTTACAGATTCGATCCTGGTGACTTGAGCTTCGCTTGCAGCAATTTGATGGATCAATGCCAAGTGAGCTACTAGTGGGTGAAGGTGTCATCTGAATTCTAAATGTGCCACGTCTTGCTGCTTCCAGCACCGGTTGCGTCAGGCCATCAAGAGCGAGCCATGTCTTTGTTCTAGATCAGACATCAGGATGCATATTAGAATCTCTTTGGACATGTCATTCTGCATCTCTCAGCCGAAGCATCGGTAGGTACGCTCATTAGCAGTAAGAGCTGCTCCGTCAGGGTCACTATAGCGATAAGGACACCTCACAAAGAACGGAAGAGATATACACAAAAGTGACGCCATCCAACGCACAGACACATCCCGAATAGGACTCCCAGCTCCGGCATATATCACCTTCCACTGGCGAGAAGACTGGCAGTGCACACCGAAGCAAAGTCCCTACGATACTACGATGACTAGCCAGACGTCCTAAAGCCTTGGAGCGGCCTGACTTGGATTAGTTTTAGACGATATGCACGACCGTTCACGCCTAGTTCGTGTTTCAACCGATTACTTAAGTAAACCCGCAGGTAAACAGGCTATGTGCAGATTAGGAGAGGGGGGGGAGAGGAGGATGACAGGGCGGGGTTCCCGCTGCAAGGCTGGCGCAGGCTTAACCGGACTCCCGCCAGTTCTGGTTCGCTGCTAGGTGCGTTGCCAATGGGCCATCACTGCCAAAATAGGGGAAGAGCCGTCGATCGTGCACATACATCAACTGCTTACCTTTTTCATGCTTTCAGCTCTCAGCTGCTATCAGCCGAACGCCCCCTACACCATCTTTCGCTTGAATGAGTGCAGACTTGCGGATTATGTGTGTGTTTTTGTGTATTTTTGTGTGTGTGTGTGTGTGCGCGCAGTGCATGCCGTGACCTCACGCACACATATACACGTGAGGCTAGCGGGAACTCGCTCGCTACCGCTGCAAGGTCGCCTTGCGTTAGCCTCTCCCCATTCCCTTGTGGCATGCCGTTGTTTGGATGGTCGAGGTTCGCGATCGACTTGCGCGGCAGCATCTTGCTGCGACCTTCTCCGCTGCACACCTGTTGATCAGATGGTTGTTCTGGAGGGGTTCGTGATGGTTATTGGTGGATAGATGTCTGTCCCTGTCTGCAGTGCATCACTTCACACACACACTCTTTTCTGGCCCCCAGATGCTGCTCCGTTATTCCTACTATGATCTTGAGGATGATGCCGTCACTCGGCTGTTACTACTTCTCCTCTTCTTTGAGAGCTCTATTGCGTGTTGTAGACCAGGTTAGTAGTGGCCGTTTGAGTTCCGGCCACTTCTCTCTCTTTTGTTGATTCGGTCAGGCCGTCTCTGTCCATGGTTTGACTTGCCTGGTTGATCGAGAGTTTAATACTCCCATGTGCCTGCTGCGTTCTTCTTTGTCTAGTCCCTCGCTACAGTACCCACGTCCTGTGCAGTGCGTCGTTGCCTTGTTATCATGGATTCAGGCCAGGCTTTCCCGCCTACGAGCATCAACAATGGAAACAACATCCAGAAGAACTGCTATGCAGGGTGGATTATATCTTACGTCCTAGCCGCGTTAGCCTTCGGTCTGCGGCTGTGGTCGCGACGACTTTCGGGCACTTGGTACGGCTGGGATGATTACCTGATACTCGTGGCGTTCCTTGCTGCGACTGGGCAGCTTGCTATCGGAGCTTGGTGTATGTTGATGCTTGACTGTTTTGACTACAATGGAGACTCACTGACACTGTGTACAGGGCTCCATCTCGGCGGAGGCAAGGATATTGGCGAGATAACAGAATACAGGCTGAAACAGGCCTTTGTGATCGTCTATATTACCGAGATCTTGTACGGCTTGGTTCTCTTCCACGTCAGAGCCTCAGCTCTTGCCCTCTGGGGCCGTCTTTTCCCTGGCAAGACAGTAAGAATGTATTGCTGGTTCTGGAGAGTATTCAACATTCTCTGGGTTCTTTCTGTTGTGAGTAGAAACTCCCCGAGAACATAACATCATGTGAGGAGCTTCTTTTCTGATCAGTTCGATTGTCTAGATCATCGTGGCGAGCCTTCAGTGTCAACCTCTCAACATCTTTTGGGAGCCATTGACAAAATTCAGGCAGTTCGAGCAGGATTGCAAGGTCAACATCAGGACGTACCTTTTGGCAGTTTGCAGCGTCGCTCTCGTGGTGGACGTAGCAATCATCACATTGCCAATGGTGCGATGCTGGAATCTGAACCTCAACACCCCAACCAAAACCCTCCTTTGCGGAGTCTTCGCCACCAGCTTCGTCTCCACCATCATCTCGGGAATTCGTATCAAATACATACATGACCTGAACGTTAGCCCAGCAGATCCTCTAAATCCAATCAACGCCACCTGGGCATTTGCCTATGTCGGTCTGTGGTCACTGGTCGATGAGTACATAGCCATAGTCTCGGCCTGTCTGCCATGCCTCCTCCCCGCCCTTGTGAAGCTGCTGCCGCAGGCGATGGTGCCGAGGCTGATGCAGAAGAGCCCAAATCCAGCTCGTGCAGGAAAGAGAAGCTTCTTCGACAGCACCAGCATTGGCGGCCGAAACAAACGCTCTTACCGCAACTGGACACTTGGCAATGACAGCAGACTGTCAACAGAGAAGGAAAGCAGTGGTCTCGAACTTGACGACTCAAGTGCTAGCCGCCAGATCTCCGCCGATCGAGCGGCGGACGACAACTTGGCCGAACTTGAGCAGGGTATCATGGAGGTTGCGCCAGGTGCGCTAGCAACTTCGTCCTGGCTTCAAGTGCCCGTCACACAAGGGCCAACGACATACGTTCAGGGTGGTGGGCGCAGCGAGTCGCGCCAGGATGTTATCCTTGTTGAGCGCTCGTTTGAGGTCCTCTCAATACGGAATACCAACAACAGCACTCCAAAGTAATGGGCTTATTCGCTGGATCACCAGCGTCTGGTCTTCGTGAGAAGCAATCTGGCCTCCTCCTTCCCTGTCTCTTTTGATACCCCAACCAGTCAACTCGCTATATATCTTTTCGTGTCTGAGAAGTTTTGGTCTGTCCGTGCGAACCGGTGGAAACCCTTCTTATAGCTCCGATGATCCGAACAGAATCGAGTCGTCTTATCTGTAATTCCGGTCGTGCGCGATATTGCGACAGGTGAACAACGCCTTCTGTTGAGATTCCCTCTTTGCTCTGGAACTTTGCTGCTTCTTGTGCGAACATAATGATGTTGACCAGTCGTATTAGTAGCAAATCTCATCTGATACCAACTCGAGTTTTTGGTATAGTGAAATCCATTATTATTACGCGACCTGTGACGCAAGCAATGACCAATTTTGATCCGTGGACCGCATAGTGCCTAGGGCGGTAATCAGTAGGAAGCCACAACAGCCTCTGCTGTTCTGAGCAAACCCATAAATCCGGTAAGTACCAACGTCCGTCATATGGGTCAAATGGAGTATCATCAGGCAAGGCTTTGCTTCCACTGCCACGTACGAAAATCCAGGGCTCGGGGTATCCGTCGTCCTCATGTTTCCTGCCGTTGAAAGGCAAGTTCTTCCTGGCAGTTTTCTTGTTGTTGAAAGGCAAGTTCTTTGTGGCAGTTTCGCTCCGTTCTTTGAACTCGATTTCGTAGAAGTGTGCCTCTTCTTTATCCATGTCAAGTGGCTCACCTGTTGCAGCACTCAAGTACTCCCCCAGACCTTGGTACTGGTTGGATCTCACGATTCGGCCATCCAAGGAAATCCTCACGTGATCAATAAGCTTTGCAGCTTGCTCTTCTTCTTGATCCAGATTGAGAAACATCACTCCTGCCATGTCCCATACCTTGACATACCCGTCCCTAGATCCTGTTGCCATGGTTCCGCCCGATGGACTGAAGGAAATGTCCATAATCCATTCATTTGGATGCGCAACAAATGTGACTAGTTCAGTTTTGGTAATTGTGTCAAACAGTACAACAGCTCCTTCGAGAGATCCAACTGCCAACTTTTCACCATCAGGCAAAAAGGCAATTGAAGCCACATGGTTTAGACTGCATTTCATTTTTGCGTGAAGTGATCCTGTAGATGTATTCCATAGCATGATTTCATTCCCTTCGTGTACACATGCCAGGATCTGATTGTCAGTAGAGAACTTTTCCGGAAAATAAGAAGTGGAGTCGCTCATTGTCGTGAGTATCAGCGATCCTGTCGCTATCTTCCATAGTTTCAGCGTTCCAGAGTTACGCCTGGACAGTATCAATTGGCCATTTGGAGAGAATAAGACAGAGCTGACCCGTCCAGGGTTATCTTCCAGTGTATGCTGCAACGATCTTGATGCCAAGTCCCATAGCTTTACCGTCCCGTCATTGGACCCGGATGCTATCATTTGGCCGTCTCGCGAAAGGTCTATCGCGCTGAGAACGCCAGAGTGAGGCTCAAGCTCAAATTCAGTCGACCCTGTAGCTACGTCGCATAGTTTGACCGATCTCCCTCCCCACTTCCCTCCCCATATCAGAGCTACGACACGGCCGCTTGGGAGAAAAGCCACGGATGAAAAGTTATAGGAGCTGCAGTCGAAAATGTTATTCATGGAACCTGTGGCTGTATCCCAGCATGTGACGCTGTCTTGGGAGCTGAATGCCATCGTCTGCCCATTGCTGGAAAATCTGATCGATTTCTTGCCCCAAGCATATCCAGGGGCCCTTATCGTTTGTATGCATGCACTCCATTCTCGTTCAACATGCGGTAGTGATGAAATCCAGCTGGGCAAAAGTCCTTGATACAATCGGCGTATGATGCTTTCAGTAGGCGTGAAAATCAAAGCCGATGAGTATACCTGCAACGGTGCTTGCTCGATGGTAGACCTAACTTGCAAGATGAATCTGCGGGCGTCAACGATCGTTGTTGTAAGATTCTGCTGGTGGCTTCGCAGTTGCTAGAAACTCTGTCAGAACTTTACATTGTACCAACACACCAGGTCCTTACCAGAGATGTTTCTATGAGAACCGTGACTGTACGCACAGCATCAGCGAGCCTGTGGATCAGGCTCAAGGCCTCCAACCAGTTCAAGAATCGATTTTCGAAGAAGTTTTGAAGCTGACCAAGACCTGATGTCAATGAATGTTGTTCTGTGATATGCTGTCCCCAGTAGCAGCAAGCGTATTCTATGTGTCGTAGAAGTCTGCCTTCAATCAGGTGGCTGTCGATCTCATTCAACAGCACGCCTGGTTCGTCGAGTCCACAGATATCATTGTGAAGTGTTTGTGTCATGGATGAGACCAGTCTCACCGCCAGCTGATCATGCGCAGACTTGGGATCACCGATAATATGGGAACCAGCTCCTGATACAAAAAAATCCTTTGCTGACTGATGAAGGAAGAGAACATATCGGTTGCGAATTGTCAAGAACGAGCCGCAAAGACTGACAAGCTCTTCAACAGTTTGTATGTCGGCGGCAAGCTCTTCATCGAAGCCGGCAAGATGCCCAAGCTCTTCTTCATGCAGTGGTCTGTATGTGATGGTAACGGTCCTGAGAATGGCCAAGCACATGTCCCTGTCATCTTGATCGTTCACAGTCTCCACTTGATCAAGCATGCGTCTATACAACGGCTCCAGCCCAGGAGGTAGCTGCTGTAGAGCCCTTCGCGTCTTACGCGGCGGCACCTTTTCGAGCTCTTTACAGGCTAAAGCCACCCAGAGAAAGGTGTCATCAGCAGTGTCCTGAAGATGTCTTCGCACCTCATTCCGGAGCACCTCGTCATATCTCTTCTGCACTGTCAGGCGGGTGACTTTGTCGTCAATGAAAGATGAGACCGCTTTGGCAACATGCGACGAATTCAACTCAAGGCTCGTATCCCGGCTGCCGCACAGTACCTGTACCTGCTCACTGATGTGTGGCACATTGCGGCTGCTCAGTACCCACTTAATCTTTCGTGACACAATTGCAGGGGTTTGGTTCAAGAGGCTGAAGAACGAGCCGATCAGATTGCGATCACACTCGTCGAGTGCATCTACCAGCAGGTACAGCCTAGAGACGCTTGGATCCCGCGCAATATTTAGAAGGGTATTCCACATGCTCTGTATGGCATTTGGATGTTCAAAAAGCCGATCGCCTGATTCCTCGTACTTGTCTCGAATGTGCTTCCTCAATTTGGGGTATTGTGCGGCGAGGAGAAATGTCAGTCCGCGAAGGACGGCTACTGCGCTGCTGAGCTCTTGCACTGTGTCCTGACAAAAGAAAAATGATACAAAGTCTGACCCTGGCCGAGATTTCTGTGAAATATGATCCGTCATTGCCATCATGAGCATGGTCTTTCCCTTCCCTGGATCGCCGTGGAGCCAAAGAATCGACGCACTATCGGACTCCCACCATTGCGTAAATGCAGAATCACGAAAGATCCAGTCACAAGAGCCATCCAGAAGTGGGTCTTTGCTCGACAGGATTCGCAGCTTATCATCGCGCGGATCCGTGAGACGCCAGGCGCGCAAACAGTGGCTTTCTGCTTCACCATCGTTCGACCTGTCGCCTGAGATGATTGTCTTTTGGTTCGGAAGCGATTTTTCAATCGCCTCCCGCAGTCTCTTGAATGCGTTTTCGCGACCTTCGCCATATATGAGAGGCAAGTATACGCCGAAAATGCCCAGCAACGAATAGGCAAGGTCTTCCTCTTTGCTTGTTTCGCGCCGTTTGGTCCACGACAGACGCTCTTCAATGCTGATCTCATGTAAAGGACATCCACGTAGTGCTTCGACAGGAATTCTGGTGGTACGATGAATCTCATCCAGGAGTGAGTGTCGATCACCAATCAATGTACCGCTAGAGGAGAAGAACTCCACGATTGAAGGAGCGAGCAATTCTTGAAGCGTCCAGCCGCGTGTAAACCAGCTGCTGCTTATGAATGACGAGCCATCGGGAGATACATCGTGGAGATAGACATAACATTTTTCAGCCTCCTCATACCATTTGAACATGGAATTGATTGCCTCTGAGAGCTCAGTAGAGTCTGCTCTCTTGATGCAGCACGAATCAATCCAGCAATAGGCGAGTCCGTCCGACTCGGCTTGCCTCATACAGAAATCGAGTTTTCTGTACCCGACCTTCCCTCCTCCAGTACCATCATTAATGTCATCGTAAGTTATCTCATCAGACTGCTCACCCCACCGGTGGGACAAGATGGCATATTTTGGCCGACTCCTACGATCCGCGAATTGGGTCAGTATGAGCTTGCCATCCTGCCGGCTGAGGAGACGCATACTTCAGAAAGCTTGCATCCTCAAGTTGAGTAAGGACAGTGCACAAAATAGCGACTTGGCTGCCCAGAGACTTGGTGCAAATCGGGTAGTCTTGAAGATTGTGATGCGTAAACAACCGAGGACGAGGCTACAGCAGAACCATGGCTTGGTCCGGTTCGCGCCCCCCACACAAGGTCGAGTGAAGCGAGACGAGACTGTTAGTTCTAGCCTTGCCCCAATCTTTCAACCAACTTGAACTGCTAGCAGCTTACTAACTACGCTGCACTGCACCACATTCGCCAATTCAGCCAGCTCTACCAATAGCAAACCGCGCGGAGGACTTTGCATGCGGCTCAAAATGCTTGGCTCAGTAATCATCCTAAGCGACGACTTAATGTGCCTGTTATGACATTCTCTCTGCACTGTTGTTGTCTGCTTTTCATGTTCTACAAAGAACGTAGTCTTTTGCATCGTTAGGCATACCTGCAGTATAGGCTGCTCGACGACATAATGCCAATCTTCAAATCTCATCTTCCAGACATTGACGGTGAGTCGTTCTTCGTATTGTCAGCTGAGGAATAGTTGCTCTACTGCGGAGAACTGACCTGAGCTACACCTACAGTCCCGGAAGATCTCACAGTCTGGCAATGGCTCTTCGAGTCCAGCTTCTCTCCGCTGCAGAGGCATCAGCAATCAGAACTGGCCGGCTTTCTGGACCAGCCAACTAAAACCCGCATCAACTGGGCACAAGTCAGGGATCACGCCACTCATGTATCCACCGCACTGGTCAAGAAGTATGGCCTGCGGGCTGGTGAGACAGTTGCTCTGTTTAGCCGCAATTCCATCTGGTATCCTGTGATGCTTCAGGCTATTGCTCGAGTTGGTAAGTGAAACCGCTAGCCATTATTACGCTCTCTTCTCCTGTCGTGTCAATGACTTCGTCAGGGCTAATCTCTCCCAACAGGAGGCGTCGTCTCGGGCGCGTCGCCGGCATACGGAGTCGATGAGATGGCGTACGCACTCAAGACAGGCGGTGCAAAGTTTCTTGCTACGGTGCCAACTTCCATCACCGTGGCTACGCAGGCCGCGGAGCAGGCAGGTATCGGCAAGGACCGCATCTTCTTGCTGGAGGGCGAACTTGACGGATATACGAGTATACAGGACCTGATTGCCATTGGTAAGTCGTACGGGCCACAGAACCAGGCACCAGCCTACCAGATTTCTACTGGGAAGACTTCCCGCCAAGTCTGTGCTTTTCTCAGCTTCAGCAGCGGCACCACCGGCCTGCCGAAGGGCGTCATGATCTCCCACTACAACATAATTGCACAGTGCATGCAGATGGAGCCGATCTACGAGCCAACGCATCGCCGGGTCCTCGCGGTGCTCCCCTTCTTCCACATTACTGGCCTGACGCAGGTGCTGCACGTCCCTATCTTCTTGAACATGGAAGTGGTGATGCTGCCCGGGTTCACGATGCCGAGCATGCTGGAGGCGGTTCAAGAGCATGAGATTCGCGAACTCTTGCTAGTGCCGCCTATCCTCATTCGGCTGGTTCGCGATCCGATAGTGGAGAAGTACGACATCAGCTCGATCAAGTGGTTCGCCAGTGGTTCCGCACCCGTCAGCCCGGAGGTGATGGCACTCATGGAGAAGAAATTCCCAGGCACAGGGCTGAAGCAGGGATGGGGCATGACAGAGAGCACTGCATGCATCACCATGTGTCCTCCGGAAATTGCCACCTGGAGGTACGCGCACACGGTTGGCAAGATCGTGCCAAGCACTGAGATCAAGATCGTCAAAGAAAATGGGTCGGAGGCCGAAGTCGGTGAGTCGGGAGAAATCCTGGCTCGCGGCCCTCAAATAACAATGGGCTACCTGAATCGGCCTGATGCCACGGCAGAAACATTTGACGATGGTGGCTGGCTCCACACTGGCGATCAGGGCCATATCAATGCGGATGGGACGATACAGATTACGGATCGGATCAAGGAACTGATCAAGGTCAAGGGGATCGGTGTCGCGCCAGCCGAGCTCGAGGATGTGTTGCTGGGCCACGCCGAAGTTGAAGACGCAGCGGTGATGGGGATCACCGATGCCTATGCTGGTGAGCGTCCCAAGGCCTTCATCGTACCCAAGCCCGGCATTTCACCGACAGTCGAGCTCGGCACACGCGTTCTGCAGTACGTGCGAGAGAAGAAGGTTCGCCACAAGTGGATCGCCGAGCTCGAGTTCATCGCTGCGATTCCCAAGAGCCCGACCGGCAAGATCCTACGAAAGAATCTTCGGGCCAAGGAGAAGTCGGGCGAGGACAGAGGCCTCGTCGTCCAGATGGATGGTGGACCCGCATCTAAGTTGTAGTTGTCACTAGATCATACTCTTACAAACGTGAAGGCATATTGGATGAAACGGTTGCAGATCATGATTGAGGTTAGTAAGACTACGGACCGACACTAGGTAGATAGCTTGACGTGCAGATATGCGAAAATCGTAACCGGCTCAACTTGTCTGAAATGACACGATGTACAGCAAGAGTCTCAATTTCTTGACATATGGCAGCATCCAGATGCTGATATGTCGCAAATCTTGCGGCTGATAAATGATAGCCGAAACGAATGCCACCGGAACCCTGATGCTGCAATGGCGGGAAAAGAGGTATACAGCGCTATGACAGCAGGATCCCTAGCCCGCCCCTAATTCCGCACAGCCGACCCGAAATCTGCCCCCAATGCTAGTATCAAGCAGAGAGCAAGAAATGAGCGTCCTCTCCTGACTACCGCACTCGCTATCACTATCAGGTACCTTGCTCCATGCCTCATTATGTACTTAATTATAAATCAGTTAGTATATATGAGTTGGTGTATAATTCTATACTGAAATGTATACTATTTCATCAGTCAAGTGAGTACATTAGTAGGTAGGTCAGTAGGTACCAATGTTTGTTGGTAAGTATCTGATTTCGTACGCAGGCCAGGACCAGGGAGCGCTCACTTTCCGCATGCCCGTTTGCTATTTCGAATGTTCAGAAGTCCCCCGGATTGCCGGACAGAAGGGACCGATCATTTTTCGGGGCTGTGGGCTCCAGCTGCGGGCTCCAGCTGCACTCCGGCTTCGTTCCGCAACACCCGAGCCTCAAATCCTCTCGAATCCGGAGAATCGTGTCTTGAACGGGCAAAAGTGTTACAGACGGGCCAACACTAGCGGCCAAGAAATCTTGGACAAAGTGACTCATATGCACGTGCAACACGGGTCGATTTACTCTGACAGGCGGCTTAGCAGGGCGACTGTTTTGATGGTTGCTACTGATAACCGATGCTGGCAAGCCGCATCTCTGAAGGAGAGCCGATCATGTAAGCATGAATTTTGTGCCTTTCCCGAAACATAAAATCGGGAATTGCTCTGGACTCAGAGGGTCTTTGTAATCAGAATGTCAACCCGCCCGCGTAGGCGGGAAAAAGTGACGGGCAATTGGTCCGATAGGGAATGATTTCTTAGTGCGCACACATTTCGGCTGTTGGCCTGCACGTTTACCGTACATGTTGTGCGCCACGTCTGGCTCCTTCACGAGATCAACCTCTTGAGGGACAACTTGAACACAAGGGAACTCCAATTGGGGAACGTTATCTCAATCGTCAATTCAGGAGAATTGATGCTGAGCAGTGGGTGAAAATTTTGTTTGTCAACAATTTCGACTATTCAGTATGCAGCATGCGAGTTGAAACCTTGGCTGGGCGAATGCTCGTCTCCTGATAAGTAAACTTTGCATGATTTGAGGTAGGGATGAGGAATTTTAATCGCGCCATCTCTCTAGTGAGCCAGCCAGCAAACAATGACGGACGAAATCCATGGAGGAGCGTGGAGCTGAATAATTCCCTGGCTTAGAGCGTGTTGACCCACCTTAAAAAAGTTTCTCTCAATGTACCCATTCTTGTTTCTTTTACAGACTATAAAGTCGTCTTAATTCCTCTTTTCCAGAATGATCATCACTACTTTCTCAATCTGTACCTGAGCTCTTTCGTGTCCATCTCGTCTGAATCTTCAAACTACCCTGATCCCTCCAAGCTACTCCCCTCTCGTATCTCTATAATCCCACATCTCACACCCACACCATGTCAAGAGTCAACTCTCGTCTCTTCAAGCCAGTCAAGGTTGGCCGGATCGAGCTCGCCAACCGTGTTGCTCTAGCACCACTGACCCGGTTCCGCTCCGATGACGACCACGTGCCACTACCCATGGTCGGCGAGTACTACAGCCAGCGAGGCGTCGAGCCCGGCACGCTCCTGATCACTGAGGCGACCGGCGTGTCTGAGCAAGCCATCGGATACTCCAACACACCAGGCATCTGGACCGAGGCCCAGATCGCAGGCTGGAAGAAAGTGACCGACGCCGTGCACAAGCAAGGCAGCCACATCTACATGCAGCTGTGGGCCATGGGGCGAGCCGCCACAACCGACGTCGCGAAACGGTACGGCAAAGATGTCGTCTCTAGCAGCGACATACCCATCGATGACAAGCACCCCGTACCCCGCACCTTGACCGAGCCCGAGATCGAGCAGTTGATTAAGGACTTCGCCGACGCGGCGCAAAACGCGGTCGAAAAGGCCGGCTTTGATGGCGTCGAGCTGCACGCCGCCAACGGCTACCTGATCGACCAATTCACGCAGACGACAAGTAACAAGCGCACGGACCGCTGGGGCGGCAGCATCGAGAACCGCACACGCTTCGCCCTGGCCGTGGCCGGCGCCGTGGCCGAGCGCATCGGCGGCGACCGCACCGGCATCCGCCTCAGCCCATGGAGCCGCTTCCAGAGCATGCGCATGGCCGACCCCAAGCCCACTTTCTTCTACCTCGTGCACGAGCTCAAGAAGCTGAACCTCGCCTACCTGCACTTGGTCGACCCGCGCGTCGACGGCTCAACCGACGAGAGGCTGTGCGAGACGGACGACAACTCCTTCCTGATCAACGAGTGGGCGACTTCCGGGCCTGTCGTGCTTGCTGGCGGCCAAGGCTCTGCGATCTCGGGCACCAACGGCAGCGCTGATGTGGTGGCTTTTGACACCGTCGACAAGGAGCACCCGAAACAGGATATTGTCATCGCGTTCGGCCGCTGGTTCATCTCCACCCCGGATATCATTTACAGGCTCCGCAAGGGCCTGAACTTGAACCAGTACCACCGTGAGACTTTCTACAAGCCCTTCGCTACTGAGGGATACACGGATTACCCGTTCAGCGATCAGTACAAGAATGAGCACAAGAATGTTGTTTCGGTCGGTGGACCGTCGCTGTGAATGAGACTGTATGAACGAATTGACGATAAAGAAGGCGATGGTACGGGAAAAGCGCACGTAGCCTTTTTGGAGCGTTTGAAACTTTCGGGACGATATATATTGCATCGGACGAATGATAGGGTAGCTTTGCATATAGACTAGAAATGATAGACCATTTTTATGTCTTCTATTTGCTGTTCATGAGCTTTGTGTTAGATATTTCAGTCCCTTGATGCTTTGTAGACAGTTATATTTCCCCGCTTCAAAAAAAACTCAGACTGAGTTAAGCCGAAGGTCTCTATATATGGTCTTTTTTTGATGGCCTAAAGACTCAGCTGAGTCTCCACCCGAAAAAAATTAAAAAATAGAAAATAAAAAATCACTGGCCAGAATATGATCATGATGTAACGTATGTGGTAGAGCTGTGTGGCTTATCCCTATAATTCTATGGCAATGCTTTCGTCCTCATGTCCTATTCCAAAATTATTCCAACATATTTTCCTTCCCTCGTTTCATACACGGTCGTTGATGCTGTCCTTTCCCCTCTCAGTCTACATCCCCATTTCCTTCCTCAATTTCATACCCACTCAGCCAAATACCTTCAAGAAACCCCACAGCCCGATCCCGCTGAGCACGGGAATGGTCAGATTATCGTCCCACCCAAAGATGTCGACCGCCTCGCTCACGCTGGCCACGATGCCGCTCCACAGGCTCATGGCGCCTAGCGCCAGCCAGCCACCGATCCTCGACGACTTTTCTCCGCTCTCGCCCGTGATCAGCCCCGTGATCGTCTGCGGCGCTTGCAAGTACCCTTTGAACCGGAAGCTGTCCTCCAACCCGTAGTGGCTGGGCGCCATGTAGCCCCACCAGAACAGCGCGGTGCTGATCCCCACCACGCACGCTGCCACTGAGCCCGCCAGGCTCTTGCCGTTACGAATACGCGGGGTGTAACGCCCGTATCGACGTCCGATTGTGCTCGCGGCCGTATCGCACCAGCTCAGTAGCAGGATGCTCATCACCCCGATGTCCTTGGGCATGAATCGCATCGCTGCCCACGCGCCCAGCAGGTACCAGATCACGCCGTTGTAGCGCTCGTGAACCTCTGTTTCACGCATCAATGCACCCAGCAGCCGCACGTACAGCCGGTTCATTGCTGGCCAGCGATGTCGCATAATGTCTACCGTTCCGATCGGTATCAGCGCGCCCAGTAGCACTGGGTGGATTGCGGACGGCTGGATGCCAACACTGTACAGACGCAGCGTAAGGAAGCCGATGGACACGTGTAGTGCTTTTCGAGGAATCTCGTGCCTGTGAATGAACGACCGCCAATGTGTATGAAGCGGGATGAGGCCAAGAGGCGAGGGCGATCGCGAGATGGCGTCTCGGTAGATCGAGGAGCCCGGTGGCAGGGCAAGGTGGCCGTTTGGTCCATTCGTCTTATCACTTAGAGGCTCTGACTTCTTGACCACGCTTGACGAGCTCAATGCTGCCACCCCACTCTTTCGCCGTCGCGCCACGGACCCTGTGTTGCTGTTGCTGTTGCTACTGCTTGCTCTTGTCGGGCTCCGGCTCTTTGCTCTGGCGCGCGCATCTGGATCCGAATCTGGAGGGCTGCTGTCGCTCTTCTTTGTATCCTTCGACTTCTTTGTCCCTCGTTTTGCTGCAGAGCGTGTGGTTGGTGGAAAATACGACTCGTCTGTCTCGCCTTGATGCTCGCCGGGTGTCGGTGTTGGCGAAATCACCTTCGGTGTCGAGGGTACTGATGATTTGGAAGGCATAGTTGTGATCGTGACTCGAGTGATTGAGAATGGGGAGAAGGTGACTTTTGTTGAGAGCCTTTATGTAAGCGAAACGTGGCTAGCAGCCTGCTTCGACCAAGCTCATCGCGCTTTTCAGCAGAGTTTCGAACCGTGCATTACTTCTTTTCAAGCAATCTAAAGACGCCTTGTGCACAGGTTAGTTGTCGAAGAGACAGAGAAAGAGGAAAGAGTGAGGGGATATCATTTAGGGTCGATGTTCTTGTCTCAATTCAGAGCCGCGTGTCCAGGCCGCAAGGTTGACACCTTTACGTCGCTGCTCACATCATCCTCCGGCAGCGCAGCCAGCAGAAAATCTAACGGCGCCGAAAGCCCAGCGGCTGCCCTGGTTCGGTGGATACCCATCTCGCATGGCTAGCGGCCGAGCCCAGATCACGTGCAGATAAGATCTTCGGTGTCCAGTTCCGGTAGCGAAGGTAAAAAGTTGCGATATCAAAATGTCCAGAAGCCTTTTTGACAGACTCGTAAAAGCAGGTCAGCCCAATCCATTGGTTCCAAAAAGGTGAGGGATGGCGGGCATACAGAGAGACAAGACGTCCCACAAGTCATCCAGGTCATGGGACTCGCTGAAGCCCTCGCTCTCGCCATGGATTCTCGAGGCTGTGGATAGCATGGGCTTCAAGCGCATGACGCCGGTACAGGCCTCGACTATTCCCTTGGCCATCGGAAACAAAGATGTTGTTGTTGAGGCTGTGACCGGAAGTGGCAAGACCTTGGCGTTCTTGATTCCTGTGGTTGAAAAGCTTCTGAGATTGGATGAGCCTCTGAAGAAGCATCACCTTGGTGCTATTGTCATCTCGCCAACCCGGGAGCTGGCAGCTCAAATATATGGTGTCCTGAAGGACCTTCTTCTGTTCCACCCACCCTCTAAACCATATGTACAAGTGTCGGATGAAGAAGATGAGCAGAGTGAAGAAGGAGGCTCATCCAAACCAGCAGAAATAACAAATGCTCTCAAGATTGTTCCCCAGCTTCTAGTTGGAGGAGACACGACTCCTTCCGAAGATCTCAAATCATTCCTCAAAACATCCCCAAATCTCCTTGTTGCTACTCCGGGGCGTCTCCTTGAGCTTCTGAAGTCACCTCACGTCAAATGTCCACAGTCCGCGTTTGAAATCTTGATATTGGACGAGGCGGACCGTCTCCTTGACCTCGGTTTTAAAGATGATCTCCAAAGTATCATAGGCAAGCTGCCGAAGCAGCGGCGGACAGGTCTGTTCAGTGCAAGCGTCAGTGAGGCCGTTGATCAGATTGTACGGGTTGGATTACGCAACCCCGTCAAAATCGCAGTAAAAGTCAAAAGCTCTTCCGGCAAAGAAGATCAGAGGACACCAGCAAGCCTCTCTATGAAGTACATAGTGGCAAAGCCTTCACACAAATTACCTTCTCTAGCCAGCTTACTGGCGCAGCTCACACCAACACCTACAAAGACCATCATCTATCTTTCAACGTGCGCTGCAGTGGATTATATGCAGCATCTTCTCCCTGCCGTTCTCGACACACCTGGTGGGCCTACGTTCTCTATAGTACCTTTACATGGTAAACACCCGGCGAATGTCCGACAGAAGAACTTTACGCGCTTCAGTAACGCGTTCATGCCCTCGATATTGCTGACCACGGATGTCGCTGCACGAGGCCTGGATATTCCGCAAGTTGATCTTGTCGTGCAGATTGACCCTCCAAGCGACCCTAAGGTATTCATGCACCGCTGTGGTCGGGCGGGCAGAGCAGGGCGAAAAGGCCTAAGCATCATCTACCTCACGCCAGGCAAGGAGGAGGATTACGTACAATTTTTGGACATCAGGAAAACGCCTATTGATAAGATGAGGGACTCCAGCTTCAATGTCAGTGACCATTACGCGGACGCTGCCTCTGAAAAGATGCGCGACGTCGTCCGTCAAGACCGAGCACTGCACGATAAAGCTCAGCGAGCCTTTGTCAGCTGGGTTCATTCCTACAGCAAACATCAAGCAAGCAGCATCTTCCGCATCACAGACCAAGATTGGGCAGATCTCGGCCGTGCATGGGCTTTGCTGAAACTACCAAAAATGCCTGAGGCGAAGCGGTGGACAGGTGATAGATCTCTCGGTATCCAAATCGATTGGGATGCCTATTCGTACAAAGACAAACAGCGGGAAGCAGCAAGACTGAAGGAGCGCGAGCAGGCGGATCAAGAATCAAAAGAGTCAAAGTTTAAGAAGTATGAAAAGAATTCATGGAGTGAGCAACACGACATGAAAGAAATAAGAGAGAAGCGGAGAGAGAAGAGACACGCGAAACGGGACCGTGAGAAGATGGAGAACATGTCACCAGCGGAGAGGAAAAAGCAGGAAGAACTTGACCGTCTCATCGCCGAGGTTAAAAGGCAGAAACTAGCGCAGGATGAGATGGGCGAGTTTGAAGGATTTGATGATTGATGAATATGTCAGTCAGGTCCAAGATAGGTCTTCATGCTAGCTTAGGGAAAAAGGTAATTCGATAAAGACTAAACTACTCTAATCTTTGATCACATTACTTCTGCAATCGATTTTCTTGGCGAGTTCGATGAACTTTCTGCGGCATAGCTTGGACGTCTTCCGTGCACATTTGAGAATTGTCCCTGTATTGAAGGTATACTTGTATTGTGAAGGATCAAGTAGGCGATATAAATATTGATCGCAGTATGAATATGCGCCTGTTGTATGAGAAACTTACCCTCTCGATTCACAAATCGTCAAAGTGGCACCCCCAAGCTCCAAGGTGGGAGTTTGCTGTGAAGAACAGGAATGCTGACATGGTGGAATTACGTTTCTGGTCTGACAGATCGTTTCCACATAAAGATTCGGTGTCACTTGACGAGAGACCAAGTAATCACAAAATTGGCATACTGTATACATTAAAGAGGCTCAACTAACGAAGAACTACCCGAGGTACTAGCGACCGAGATGCTCCAACCCTGAAGAGCCGAACGCTTAAGAGGTCGTGCGTATTCTATCTGCCCATTTTTGGGTTGCAAAATTATCCCGAGAACTTCATAATTTGTTGCCGATAGGACGCGACGATGACGGCGACAAGCTGCCCAGTTGTGGATATATCCGCCTTCACGCATCCGGACAGTTGTAGCAC
Organism: Erythroxylum anguifugum; assembly: GCA_027478595.1. Taxonomy (NCBI): domain Eukaryota; kingdom Viridiplantae; phylum Streptophyta; class Magnoliopsida; order Malpighiales; family Erythroxylaceae; genus Erythroxylum; species Erythroxylum anguifugum. The sequence continues at coordinate 123,663 of JANIPN010221324.1, read as the reverse complement.
GGTAGAGAAGGAGGCGACGTCACGGAAGCTAGCTGCGGCACTGTCGCCCAACGGCTTTATCTGTCTAGAAGGGCATGGCATCGAGCCGGAGTTTGTGAGGTGCATGTTCGACATGAGTCGCCGATTCTTTGAACTACCCAAGGCGGACAAGATGAAGGCGCCGCACCCTGACGCCATCGCGCCGCATAGGGGCTACTCCACGCCGGGTCGGGAGATGAGCCACATGGAGGACGATGACAAGCACGTTGGTAACAAAATAAAGAAGGGTGAGGGCGAATTGAGTGAATACAAGGTGAGTTTGGATGGAAAGCGAAGCGTCCTCCTCCTTTTTATTGATATATATGTTATATGTAGGAAACCTTTGTTATCGGTCATGAAGAGAACTACGATGAGGCCAATATCTGGCTTCCTGAGAGTGTTCTGCCTGGCTTCCGCGCCTTTGAGAACGATGCATATTCAAGACTCCAGGATCTGGTCATGACTGTGGCCAATGCTCTGGCTTACCGCTTGAATTTGACCGAGTCTAAGAGCGAGGCCTTCCGGTCGATTCACGATAGCAAAGCGTCTCAGCTGAGGCTTCTGCGTTACCCGTCGATTGACGTCGGCTATCTTGACACTGAGGAAGGATCTCGTCTGCCAGCTCATAACGACTGGAGGTAAGATGACGTGGAATGAGAAAATTCTTTCCATCTCTCTGGCGATGAGTAGCATAAGCATGATTCAAAGCTGATCGTGTTCAGCTCTTTCACGCTTCTCTTCCAGCAGAAAATCTCAGGCCCGCAGTTCGAGGATCGCAGCTTGGGGCGGTTTGTGGACGTGATACCACGAGAAGGACAAATAGCGCTGAACGTTGGAGACGTCTTGGAGCGCTTATCCAATGGCAAGTCCGCACTTTTTATCCCCAGCTTTGTTGGACATCCATCACTCTTTCATACGAATCTCTTTCGGTTCAACTGAATTATCGTTTTTCAAGGCCAGTATCCCTCTTCTCTGCACCGTGTTGTTCGACCAAGCACACTCGCGGAAGAGAGCAACGGTAGCATGCACGCGCCAGAACGTTACTCAGTTGCCTTCTTTGCTGTCGTCAGCTCGGAAACGTCGCTGGCTCCTATGCCCAGCCTCATTGCTCGTGACGGATCTCCAAAATTCGAGACCGTGACCTTTGGTGAATACGCTGCAAAGAAAGCTAAGTGGCATTACCAAGGCTACGTGAAGGAATGACAATTCTGTAGCAAGTCAAATGGACCAAATACGCCCAATTCTCTGTGAATAAGGGCTTCGATCCTGCGTCCATAAGCTATCAGAATGGACCAAACGTGACGTGATGTGTATAGAGCTTTCCTGCAATTTATACATCTTTCGGTCAAGTAGAAGTGATTGCTGTGCTATCTTCCGGTTGGTCAAGTTCGATGTCGATTTCGATTAGAGTGGGAGGGAGAGAGAAAGTTACCAAGAAGGGTGAAAGAACCTCTAAGTCCGATGTGAAAGTAACTAGGTATATCCGGCTATACATCTAACAGGGTCACATATTTGCATTTTTCCCAGAACTCAGGAGATGAAGGGTTCGACCGGAACAAACAGCTATGGCCGCTACATGCCTGTCGCTGGTGACATTGGCGAAGCTCTGATGATGACGTTGGATACCAACTCAGGCACACTGTCGACTCTTGCCGAGGAATGAACCTCTACTAGCCATGTTATAAAGGAGTGGGGATACATTAGACTCGAAAGCTATCGTTATATTTGCGACGCGAGAGGATTATACAAAGATAGGAATTTAAATCAATAGCGGACAAAAGAAACATTCCTCCAAGGACAGGCTGCTGTGGATCGATAGAAGATAGACAGAGAGTAGTAGTGGAACATTTGCTCCAGATAGAAATTGGTCGGCAGGGACGAGAGTGAATGAATCGATAAGGACTATATGAGGTCAAAGGAGGAGTTACTTGTTCGAGCATAATGTGAATGTTTAGGAAGCTGCGAAGCCAACCCAGAACCTGGATGAGTCTTGGTGACCACGCTGCGCAACTGTTACCATATCAAGGCCCGCTCAGGCTCTAACTGACTAACCATACGTATGTCGCTGTGGCTTAGGATGGCCGAGAGCAGAGTCGGAGATCAACCAGACGCGTTTAGACGCGGCTATCTCAGCATCACCTTGTCGGCGATAACTCCGATCAACTCTGTCAGTGATGCAAATTGTTCAAGGTTAAAATATTGTGGAGAGTATAGTGAGGGGCATGCGGACTACATCTATACGGCCGCTCTGGCAGCGTTCAAGCCAGCGACCCATTAGTCACAGTTATTCCTGGATACCGAAAGCTTGTGCCTCAAGGAGCATGGCGACTGCTGCGGAGTCTGCGATTTCCACAGCGTGTGAGAATGGTGAACTCAGCCCGAACCAGCTCTTAGAACGCGTGCGAGATCTCGAGCAGCAGCTCAAGCTTGCCAACGAAGAGTATGGATATCAACTACTCTCGAAACCTGCAAAGTGCTAACAACTTATAGGCTACGTAAAGCGCGGCAAGCGGCAGAAACGCCCAAAACCCCTTCGTTCTCTTTGCGACCAGGATCACCAAAATCGCCGCCAAGGGTCTTTGATCCCTCAAAGTACTCGACCCGGAAGATTGCACTCAAGTTTGCCTATTTGGGCCAAGGCTACAACGGCTTCGAATACACTAAGAACAACTCAACTCCATCACCGACGGTGGAGGAGATTCTGTGGAAGGCTCTGGTCCGGGCAAGATTGATTTGGCCGGCGAATAATAACATTGCGGATGTTGATTTTGACGGTTTCGACTATACAAAATGTGGGCGAACAGATAAGGGTGTGAGCGCGTTTGGTCAGGTTGTAGGAATCAGGGTGAGAAGTAACAAGCCGCTGCCTCGACGACCGGTGACATCAATGAAACTAGATACGGACTTGAAGGAGGAAAGGCACGAGGAAGGTCCAGCAGAAGCGAGCGGCGACAGCGTGGTACTTGACATGCCAATGGCAGATTTGGCTATGGATCAGGTATATGAGGCGGAGTTTGACGATATCAAGGACGAGATTCGCTACGCCGCGATTTTGAACAACATTCTTCCACCCGAGATACGGATACTTGCTTGGAGTCCTGTACCAGACAGCTTCTCAGCGCGCTTCTCGTGCAGCGAACGTCGTTACCGTTATTTCTTCACAAATCCTGCTTTCAACCCGACACCTGGTCAAGTCGGCATTGATTTGGGACTTACAACGGACAGTCAAGAGCAGAGAAGACGGGACGGCTGGCTCGATATAGAGGCTATGAAGAAAGCTGCCAAAAAGTACGAGGGGCTTCATGACTTCCGCAACCTATGCAAGCTCGACCCTACCAAACAGCTCACGCACTTCCAGCGAAGGATATTTGTCAGTGAGATACAAGAGGTTGATCCGGCATCGGAGCCTGCTGCGTACGTCGCAAGCAAAAGCTTCACCGAGGTTGCCTTCCCGCCAGATGCTCCAGACAGCAGCAAGCTCGCTGCCAGCCAGTCTCCGCAAGTCTATCAGTTTGTTCTCCACGGTTCCGCATTCCTGTGGCATCAAGTGCGACACATGGTTGCAATTCTCTTCCTTATCGGACAGGGTTTGGAGCCCATATCACTGGTCGATGAGCTCTTCGATGTCGAGAAGAACCCATGCAAACCCCAGTACGAGATGGCCGATGACGGTCCCCTTGTGCTTTGGGACTGCATCTTCTCCGACCGCGAATTGCCAGGCCCTCATACCGACACTCTACCCTGGATCTATGTTGGCGATAGTGCCAGCGGACATAAGGACAAACAAGACCACGATAAATATGGAATGAACAACGTCGTGGATACAATTTGGACGGTATGGCGCAAGCACAAGATGGACGAGATCCTCGCTGGCAGCCTGCTTAACCTAGCCGTTGCATCCGGAAATCCGGAATTGCAGAACCCAGAAACTATACGGCCTGTACGCAAGAACCCTCAAACTCAGTGGGTGTTTCAGGGTGGCGACAGGGCCAGGAGCGCGGGCAAGTACGTGCCGGTGATGCAAAAGCGCAAGATGGATACGGTCGAGGTGCAGAATGCGAGGTATCTGGCGAGAAAAGCGAACAGTAAGAAGCCAGCTCGGGTTCAGGTCGAGGAGTGAAAGCGCAAGAAGAGGCTTTTTAGATGTCCAGAATTGGATCTCGAAGCTCTTTTGGCTCAAAAAGCTCTGAAAGAGTAATGTAATATATAGTACATATCAGAAATGACGGTCCTGGAGATTGAATGCTCCACTTCCAGCCAAATATACAGCCACTCCTTCACAACCAAGTACAGCGTCCTCTGCTACTCCAGATTAATCTCGTGCTTCCACATTGCGTCCGTGATCCCCAGAGTGTCAACGAGGTTCTGCCATCGTGGCCCACCACCGTTCTTCTTGTGAAAGTATTTGAGCATCTTCTGGCGCTTATGCAATAGAATACGGAAGTTACGCTTATTGACCTTGTCGGGCCTCATCGAGCCCTCACGCTCTTGTGCCAGCCGCCTTATCTTCATCGTCAAGACGGCGATCTGCACCTCCGGGCTGCCAGTGTCAGGTCCAATCCTGGGGTCCTGTCTCACCTTGTTTTGGCTTGCTTGTCCCGGCGGGAACAGGATCGGGTCTGTGGTGTGTCGGCCGAGTCTTTCGACGCAGCGCTGGATGTTGATGAATTTCTTCTGCTTCCGTGTCGTCTGGTCAACGGCGAGAATGCGGTTGATTGCCTCTGATGCAGTCTTGTGGTCTGTTTCGTGCCGCTCGCGGGCTGAGTTTTCTGCCGCTGGGTTGCTTGCGCTGGCGCTGCTGTCTGCCACGGGCTCCGTCATCTGCCGTGAGATGTCCAAGTTCTCTTGCACCTCACTGGAAGTGTAGAATGCGTTCAGAAGTTGTGGTCTGCTCTTTGTGGCTTCCGCGACTTCGTTGTCGGGTGCTATCTCGTTTGCTGCGGAGGGGGACACCTTCTCATCCAAACCAAAGTCGAACGAACGAACGAAGTCTGTCGGCTCGGCGTGGCCCCAAATTTTGTCACCCCAGTCTAGTGCTCGTTGATCCTCCAAGACAGCCTGGCGGGCAGTGTTTGAGCGTTTTCGCATCTCGGCCACCCGCTTCGCCTCTGGACTCGAGTATCGCTTCTTTGCCTTGATCTTTTGCACTTGTTTTATGACGCCTCCTCGCTTCTCGAGCGGCTCTGTGGTAGAGAAGGAGCGAGTCTGCTGCTGTTGGCTCGGCCATTTTGAGGAGATATGGGTTATTGTTGGGAGGGAGGGAGCCAATTGGCGCTGGGCAGGGGATACATCTAATCCGATGTTTTAGCATCACTCGACGCCTGAATGATAAGCAGAAAGAGCCAAGTTACCTTTCAGAAGCCGCAATGGCAGCGTGGCGCCGTTTCGTAACATCGTAAAGTTGCGAGAACGTGCGAGCGTGGCTTGACGTGTATAAGCTATCAATCTGAGTATCGCAACATGAACTATTTTCTTGAAGCTCTCTCGTTTCGGGGCGAAAACGACGGGCGCTCGTAACTCCGACAGATCCCGAGCCTATTTGGAGCCGCATAGCATTCAGTACCGTGATGCGCTCAATAGGAAGAGGACTTGGGCAATATTTTGCCCTCACAATTGAGGTTATTACAGCTAGACTACAAGACGTTAAAATATCTTTAGAGGGTTTCTCATCCGTTTAGCGGTAATGTTGAACTTGACAGATCTTCATGTGAACTGAAGTAGCCACCTTTCAACGCCAACTTCAGAAACTTAGCAGAGGACACTTGTGGTCGACAGTTTGATACAAGCCTTTATCACTTAAGCAACCAGATGCGTATATGCGTGTCAGTTGAAGTGTTCCTTCTCATAGGCATGTAATGTGATGGCATTGACTACTCAAAGCGATGCCTCGGTGTTTGCGGCGATATTGGAGCCGCTTGGCATGGATTTGACGTACGGAAAGACGATTCCGTCTAGAGGTAGCGGCGGCGGCGGATGACCAGCTCTTGCAGGCCGCCATTATCCAGCACTCTCAATCGCTCAACTATTGCCTATACCCTTCGAAATTCCATTTGGCAGCTTATTGAAACTTTGACTGGTAACACATCAAAGTGAATACCACAATAATGGAAGGTCTCTACTTCAACGTCAACTCTGGGTGAGCTCTTTCCCTGTCGCCTGCACCTTAACATCGTGCATGGAAGCTAAACTCTGCTCTAGATATGTTGAGGGCATCATCCGAGGCTACCGCAACACGCTGCTGACAAGCTCGAACTACAACAACCTGGCACAGTGCGAGACGATTGACGATGTCAAGCTGCAGCTGGCGCCCGCGTATGGCGACTTCCTCTCGTCTCTGCCACCCGGCTCCTCCACATCCGCGCTGGCCAACAAGACGACCGAGAAGCTAGTGGCAGAATTTCGATATGTGCAGGCTCAGGCGACGGGAAAGTTGGCAAAGTTCATGGACTACCTGACATACGGATACATGATTGACAATGTGGCGCTACTCATCACTGGCACACTGCACGAGCGTGATACACGGGAGCTGCTGGAGCGATGCCATCCTCTCGGCTGGTTCGAGACGATGCCGGTCCTGTGCGTGGCGACGAACATTGAGGAGCTGTACAACTCTGTACTGGTTGAGACGCCACTGGCACCCTACTTCAAGGGCAGCCTGAGCCACCAGGACCTCGACGAGCTGAACATCGAGATTGTGCGCAACACGCTGTTCAAAAACTACCTGGAGGACTTTTACCGATTCGTCACCGAGGACCCGGAACTGGCTGGCACGCCGACGTCAGACACCATGGCCGAGCTTCTCGAGTTTGAAGCCGACCGACGAAGCATCAATATCACGCTCAACAGCTTTGGCACCGAGCTGAGCAAGGCAGAGCGTCGTAAGCTGTACCCTGAGTTTGGCAAGCTGCACCCGGAGGGCACGCTGATGCTGTCGCGCGCGGATGATGTGGAAGCTGTGGGTCTGGCCGTGAGCGGCGTGGGCGACTACAAGTCATTCTTCGACTCTGCAGGGCTCAACCAGGGCAGCATGACCGGTGGCGGCGGCGGCGGCGGCGGTGTTGGCAACATGGGCGGCGGCATGGGCAGCGACGGTAGGAGTCTTGAGGATCTCTTCTACCAGAGGGAGATGGAAATCGCCAAACTCGCCTTTACACGGCAATTCACCTACGCGATAGTATACGCATGGGTCAGGTTGCGAGAGCAGGTAAGAATGGAACTCCTTCAACCAAACAGACTATACAGTAGACGCTAACCTCATACAGGAAATCCGCAACATCCAATGGATAGCAGAATGCATCGCGCAGCAGCAGAAGGAGAGGATAGGCAACTACATCAGCGTCTTCTAAGCCCCATTTCCCCCCAAAACTCATGTTGTGAACAGGGAAGGACGGGAGGAGGCGATGAAAATGGGCTGAGGAAGTCAGACAGCTGCCTAGTGGATTGGATGCATGCAATGGCGCCAGGCGTTTTCTGAACGAGTGACGGGTTTTCTGATCAAAACGAGTCTACTTTCGAGAAAGATGAAACGGAGAAAAGTGCAAGTTCAGAAACTTGCTGCTAGTCTTTTTCTCCTTGTCTGCAAATTATATCGAATGGTGTATAACTATTGACTCTTTTCGCCGTTAAATATTACAATTGAACGTGATTGGCCTACTTGTTGAGTTCAGTCGGAAGGCCGTCTCTTAAGAGATGATCAGATTATGGGGTCCATCTATCGCGTATCAAACATCGAGACTCAGACATTCACAATGTGGAGCTTAGCAGGAAAAATGATTACTAAGAAAGAATTTGATTTGATTCATTTCAATCGGTTGAGTTTTAGGAAAATGGGCAAAAGTGCCACAAAGCTAGTATCAGACGAACTACCATCAGAGTCTTAGCGTCGTTGACCAGAATAACAGCAGTAACAGTGGTGGTAGTAGCTGCGGCGGCGGTGGGAGCCACTCTGTGCGCTATATCTAGCTAAATGCGAGGATGCAATGGGTATCATTAAATTCGTACAAGGTCATGTCGGGCAGTTTCCGCGCTGGAGCAACAGCCAGGATAGCAACTCGTATTCCGTAGCGGTCTCTCTCCTTCTATGCAAGTGCTTTCCTTCGGTGCGTGCGACCTCGAGCTCAGAGCGAGTTCAGGTAGTGCCAGTCGTCTAGTTGCTCTTGATGGCTCATGCCTGTGCAGTAGGGTATCTCCATGTCCTTGTTGGTCTCCTTGATGTTTGAACGCTGCGCCTGTGCCGCCAATATCGCTGAGCCGTAGTTCTTTCGCGTATCCTCCTCCGACAGTTGTTGGCCGGCGAGCTGTTCTGCCAAGTGGCCGAGTTCCTGAGGGCTCATTTGCACGAGGTTCGAGTCGACGGTATTGTATAGTGCTCGTGTCGAACGTGTTGCGTGGCTGCTACCTGTCCGGTCCATAGCTGGTGCTACTAGTAGATTGGAGAAGTTGTCGGTATCGACGTCATCCGAGTCATCGCCTCCGTTCATTGCGGTGTCTCCGTTGGCGTCCCCATTCATTCTTATGGTATGTCCGTTGACCGTGTGCTTTGGCTTCGTCTTGTTCACCCAGCTGGTGGCGATCTCTTCTCTAGCACGCTTTCCATGATTGTTCAGCTCTCTGACTGTAAAGTACCGCTCCACTTTCACCTCCGAGGCGGTCGTGGAAGAAGCAGACGAGTCCGGTTTGTCCCACAGAGCAGATGTGATTGCCTCGTTCCGTGCTCTTGATCCGTTCGGGTTGGGTGATCCGACATCAGCCTCGACCATGACCTTGCGCTTCTTGCGCCCGCCCTCACCAGTGTCGAGGTTGTCGTAGTCTTGGCGCCGCGTGTTTCGTGTGCGTCGCTGGGTATGGACCCCACCGGGACTTGAAGGCTGGATGAGGGTGAGGCCGTTGTTGACTAGGGTGCTGTAGTCTGCTGCATCCAGCATCTCCTTCTCTTTCTTAAGCTGTCGCTTCTTGTTCTCGACGTGGCTGATCATACGCTCGCGCATTGTTGACATTAGTGTTCGGTATTCGGCGTCGGCAACTTCCATGGCAAAGAAAAGGTCGATCTTGAAGGTTTCTACCTTTTTGTTGAACCTGTTCTAAGCACCATGTTAGTCTCAGAGCTTTCCGTGCTTCAAGGCGCCTAAAGCCGCCCGCACAAAATGCAACGTACGTATGTCTCAGTAATCCGTGCATCACGCTCCTCCATTGCGTCGTTGACGTCGTCAACAAACTGTTGTGAGTATTTCCCCAGCGGTGGCTGCCTGGCTTCTCCGTCGATAGACCCGGCGACCGATAGCTGAGAAACGACGTCGGAGAACGAATCGTCCACAAAATCGTCGAGGGGTCGATTTGCGTACGGGATTGCTCGGTTGACAAAGTGAATATCTCTGTTGACGCTGCTAAGATGAGTTCTGAGGTGGGAGTCGCGATCCTTGAAAAAACTCGATTCAATGTCCTTGATCCTCTGCTCTACCTGCTGTCGCTTTTTGTCACGCTTTGAAAGAGGCTGCTGCGCAGAGGATGGGCTGGGCGACATGCGCCGCGCTGCTGCTGTTGTAGCCATGGCAGAAATTTACCTGCCTTTCCACGGGGTCTTTGCAAGAAGCTGGCACGGTTGTGTAAGTCGACTGATCAGCCTGAAGTGAGTGGGAGTGTGGGCGCAACCAGCTTGAAGCTTGACAAAGCGCCTAGGTCACACAGAGAGCCCGTGTACCTTCGCAGAAACGGTGGGGTTGGGTTTTGGAGGGATCTATGCGCTGCGACAGAGAGATTCTATGTGGTTTTGAAGTACAGCTCACAACCCAACGCTGGCAGTGTCTGAACAGCCAAGTCAAGAGCTGGTGAGGTGGGAAACGCACATGAGCAATGTGACGATCTCTCTCTCACTCGCGCACGGTCAGAAGCAGGGCCTAACTCCGCGAACTGAGAAAAGGCGGAGCAGGCGTCGCTGCGCGGCTAACACCCAAGAAAGTGACCATAGGAGCGGAGCGAGGTCTCAATCTCGAGTTGGTCTATTTTTGCAATTTGCAGCTTTAATACACTATCACAGATTCAATCAACTATGCTTACTGCTCTGTAAACCTATACGCTGGGTGCTTTCTTTTCCCACAGAACAGGTACACCACCAGGTACCAATCGCAATGACACCCTGCGGGTAGAATGTGACGGCGGAATTAAAACAATAAATGCCGATGCTTACCTACTGTACCTACAACAGTTACAGAGACAACCTAGCTGAAGTAAAGCTCGCACGGAAGATATTGCTGAGCACGATAAAAATGATCGCAGAGCACCAACTGGCGTATCAACGTAAATGTGCGTACATGACTTTCTGATGCACGCTCTTTACATCAATCGCCAGCTTCTCCCAATATAGGGAAGAACGGGAATCGGTGCCAGCAAGCTTGATAATGGTTATCCAACTCCATATCAGTACTGCCTTACAATTTGGTCCATTTCCTTCCATCGAATGTTTGTTACCGGTGGTGTCATTGAGGCTCATCAATGAAAAGTATCGTCAACGTGAGCGATGAAACCCAAAGAAGTCATATGCGAGACATCTTGGTAGTATTGTGAATGGCAGTACATAATGAGTCATGATGAACTCTTTCCTAATTGTTAGCATCGCATTCAAATCCTCTTATGACTGCTTTAAACGGGACTGTCGTTTTGAATTGCTGATGACATGCAGATTTATTTCATCAAACAAGATGCTATAGAAGTTTCAGAAAGTTACATATACCAGAATCGTTCTTTCTATGACTTCATGCATTGCATGCCAACAGCTGGAAATCGGTTGACGAGTGAAAGACTTGCGATGAAGATTGTATTGAGTTTCTTGCGTGCCTCAAAACAGCTTTCGTACCGCTGATAGATTCCTTTTCTTTTTGCAGGCACTGGCATCGTTCCAGCTCAGAGTATATCCTTTACCATCATTGTCGTAGTGCAGCCGAGGACTGGCTGACGCTCAAGAGCTGCTGATGGATGATATGAATGCTACTGGTTCTGGCCCAGCTTTTGATCATGCCCCCCCGGCCTCAGCAGCGCCAGCATGAGATGACTCGAGGGCTTGATTGGTCTTTTCGACGACTTGATGCGATGTCTCTGGCTCCCACGGTCGGTAAATTTGGCGTGGCGACTTCTGTGCTCTGATTTCGGTGTTCTTTTCCCCCGTTAGCCTGTAATCTTCCTCAAACGCCTGCCATTCGTCCCATATCTCAGTGATCAAGGCAAGCAGCTTTGCGGCCACGCCATTTGGATCGTAATGCACTTTCTGATTTGTTGGAGGCTTTGGGAGAATGCAAAGCACCGTGAGGCTAGCCCAAATTTCCCACACTCCGCTCATGGCGACCTCATCGCGCGAGTCTCTGTACCATATGGTGGACACAGAATAGCCGATGCGAAAGCAAGAACATAAAACAAGGCTATGAGTGTTAGCTTCGTGTCAAGAGGGCCGACATTGAGGCTTGTATCGGGAGGCCGATAGAGAAAATTTACCCGACAAACAGCCCACAAGTAAGAGCTAATCTGAGCATTGAGGTCGAATGTGACACCCGGACCGGGAGTACCCAAGGCAAGGGAAGCAATGCCATGACCAGCACGAAAATCAGACTGAGCACTGAGTGGTATACACGGACCATTTTCAGTCTCGACTCGGTAGCCAATTCGACAGGATTTCCGGCAGCACTTCCTATGTGATTATACGGGACACAATGCCATCCGTGCTAAACACCATATCAGCGACAGATGATCATGACATGATTCGCAAGATTGGTTGGATCTACTCGTACCCAGATCAGGGGATAATACATGACTGCGAAAGCCGCGTAAGAGAACCACTGGAGCGGTTTGAGTCTCTTGTCCGGGAACATCCTCTGGTACATCGAAATCAACGCTGTGCGGGCTAGCCACATGGCCATGGCGTACAAGATCTCGAATCTTCCCTGTAAAAACAGTCAAAGCTTAATACCCTACAAGCCATGGATTGAGCGTGCTCTTACCTGCAATGCGGGCGTGTGATGCTTGAAATCGATTAGGAATGACTGCCACGTTGCTATAGCGGCCGGAAACTATCAAGCGAGTTAGTCTAGTCAGTCTGATATTACCAGGACTCTGTCAGCATACCCAAGACGCTGCGAGTAATTTATCATCAATCTCAAACGGCTGCCGCTTCATGAAGATGACTGTGAATTTGAGAAGAATGGCGACCGAGCATAGCATCAAGCATGTGAACGCGATGCCGTCTGCGGCTGGGTGCCAGTCCTGCCAACCCATGTCTGCAATTTGTGCTGCAATCCAGGGCAGATACCAAGAGTGCTTTAAGGCTAGCAAGATGCTTGAGATAGTCCATGATAGCGAGCTGCCGTCTTCAACTAAATAGTTTTCTTTGGATTCTTGACGAAGGCGGGGCCTTCTCATATTTGGATCTACGCGAGGCTAAGATTCAGGCAAGCCACAGGGAGGAGGTGCGGACCACTCTAGGCAAGACTGTAGCCTATTTAGTATGGACGACGTGATTTCCGGGCGGTAGATACGCGTATAAAATCCACCAAATGAAGACCTCGTCTGCATCAACAAGGTAGTATCGACCTGCAGATCGGATATAGGCTGCTGTCACTCATCAGGAAGCGATTCAATGTCTGCCCTGATGACGCATCATGCCGTCTAAGCATAGAACTCTGCGAATTACCGGCACTTGATGGAGGGTAATGAACTCAGCGGTTACACATCGTCCAGCATCACAAGACGGTTATATGGGCAGACTCAACCCCGGAGGAAGGGTCGCAGCAACAAAGCCAAGGGTTTGGGGAAGAGTAGCAAGATCTGGGATTTTTTGGTTGGTATCCATGGTCAAGCTAGTTCAAGGGGACTTTGCCACGGTGGTCGGAGCCTTAGCTTATGCCGCTAGAGTAGAGTGAAAGTATAACGTTGGCTGTCAAGCGGGGTGGGCAACAAGCACATGGAGGGGTAATGAAGCAAGATACGGAAAGAAAGCGTGGTTGGTTTTCACCATCAGTACATCTGAATTCTCGCAAGAAAGCCAATCGCCGAGATAGAGAAATCGCATAAGAGGTTATTGAAAGGTGTGAGAAAGCTTTAGACATCAATTGAGATATGCCAAGAAGTGAGTATGATACGCCAGCAGGGTATACCATGAGCACACGCCCTGGCGACTGAACTGTCCATTCTGTGCAAGAGCATGACGGCACCGGAATGTAACCTTCCCAAGATACGTGTACGCAGATGACGGTGGCCTCGCTTGCATCTTTAACGCGCGGCTGCTCGAACACGATAAACCTTGGGTCGAGATTGCCACCCTGTTTTACCGCAAGTTGGTTGCTTCCATGATTTCACTTGTTAAAATTCTTTGAGTGATTTTTAATGGAGTGATATGAAGTTGAATCTTATTCAATGACATCTTTGCAATTCTCGCAAATAACTTTTGAGCAAAGCAGCAGCATCTCAATTAGGGAGGGGGGAATCTAGCCAGAAGCTTTACCAGCTCGTCGGGACAATATGTGCATCGACAACAAAGCCGGCTAGATCGAGCATTCGTCTTGATCACTGGCATCTCCGCATGAAAGCCGATGTCGTACAAAGCGTCGGCGCCGAGGATGGGAAAAATGGGCAGATTTCCGCACTTTACCAGCAGTCGATCAATCATTTGGAGAAAAGGAAGGAGGCAGAAAAAGGTTTACTTTTGAGAACGATGTCCTATGTCCCAAGTCTGTGGAGACCAATATGTTTTCCGTATCTCATATAAATGTATTCCTATTCTTAGATTGATGGCAGGATGACTGCGTCAAGTGGTATCTGTTTATTGTTTTCTATGGTCGTCGAGGCAATCATGATCGTATGCGGGGTCGTATCTCATTAATCGTTCAGGCGCCTGATCTCTCATCCTAGAATCTGCGAATCACAAACACGCCAACCTCAATCTCATCCTTCGCGGGCTGTTCCCAGTTGTCGGAACGGCGCTTCCTCAGGTCTGTGAGCAGGTCCTCGGCAACGCGAACGCCGGCCTTCGGGTGCACGATGCCGCTGTAGTCGACGCTCGCCCCACCTCCCTTGGGCTTGAGCCCCTCCTGCATGGCTTGTCTGATCATGCTCCTCTCTTGTGCGATCCAGTCCTGCTTCCAAGTGGCTGCTGGCACCTTGGCTACGCTTCGCTCTGCGAAGGACAGGTCGAAGGGGCAGGCTGTGGTGCTGCTGTTGGCGGCCGACACAATGTCTTGGCAGGTCTCCATCAACTCATCGAACTCCATCATGCATGGCAGGCTTCCACGGCAGCTATAGCGCACCTGCTTGGCCGTCTGGTCGGGCAGGCCGTGGTCGTTGACGGCTCGACGAATCAGAGGGTCAAGGACTGGCATGAGCATGCCGTCGACGAAGGTTGACGCGCCGGTCTGAGTGGGGTAGACGAATAGCAGTGATCCGCCAACGGGCAGGGATTCGATCTGCTGCTTCAATGACGGCGGTGCACACGAAGTCTGGCCATCAGATGAGGAGGAGGAGGAGGTGGTGGTGGTGGTGATGGTGGGTGATTCGGGGTTGAAGAGGCTTGCAATCGTGCTCTCACTCTCTGGTGGGATGAAGCTGCGGAACGTCGCGGCAGAAGGTCCTGCCAGGGCCTCGGCCGCGCGAATGATGCTGGATGTGGGCTCCTCTCTCGACTGAGACGGCTCCAGGCTTTCTTCGGCCCTCGCTTTGCCATCCATCCTCGTGCTGCGAGCGTGCGTCGCCGACACGTTTCGTCTTTCGGTTGCTTCTGGTCGGCTCTTTGGTTCAACGGATGGAGAGACCGATGGGTCAGGCAGATGCCTCTGCTGGACGGCTGCAGGCTTGTCAAGCTGATGAAGCTTCCGTGGGGTGCATGGTCGCTGCTTGAAGAGGGAAGGGGTTTGATGCCGGGGCGCTGCAGGCTTTGAGGTGGCAAGAGGACTCGACGGCGCGGATAGGACGCGGAGGAGTGCTAGATCTCCTGACCTTGAGCCTCGGCGATGTCTGTAGTCAACGGAGCAAAAGCCATCGATGCGCCGCTTCTTGATTGGCGAGCACTCAGAGACGACGGACTTTGGTGATGGAGAGCGGACTATGCCCATGCGAGCCATGACTGAGGAGGTCTGCATAGGCGCTAGGACGTCGCTAACGGTCATGACGTTGGCGTAGCAAAGGGATACAGCGTGATAACGACGGCTGTTACAGACAAATGTAGCAGCCCTCTGTGGTCGTCGTGTTGTTACACGCCGGCTTGGACGGTGCTTGCTCTGTGAGTGGATGAGGACTGGTTCTGGTGTTGAATTCATATATGATGAAGATGGGCGGTGGGACGGATAAGCTGGAGAGTGCGTGACCAAAGAGGGGGTCGAAATCTGAGCAAGCAAGCAAGCAGGTCGAGGAGATCTTGGCTCAGTCTGAAGCGCCTTCCCCGATGAAAGCTGCGGTAAATCGGGCAAGAGGCCAGACTTGGCCCCAAGAAGTAGTAGTGGTGCCTCAGTGCCACCTGCTTGGGGAGCCTGGCGCAGATCGGACAAGCTGACGTGGATGAGTCGATATTGGGCGCTCTGTTGCCGGGTCTTTTCGCCCTCTGCAGCTCACACCGTGAATGTGGGTTTGTGCACTACTGAGTGCGCTGGAATTGCTTGTATTAGTTCGAGCTTGACGTATCTCGCTACTTGCTGACGATGATGATTAAGATGAGATTGAGAAAGTGATCAGGCAGGAAGGAGCCGCTTGTGAAGTCTTATTGATAGGATGCAGGTGAGGGAAGGGGGGGCTTGAGAGGTTTGTGTATCAATTGGCAAGTACAGGCCTGGAGCCTGAACTTCAGCAGGGTGCCGGTGACGGGAACACGTCCAGCTTCCTGGAAGGTTTTGGGGGAAAGGCGGTGCGATGGGAGAGCTTGTAGGGCCTCGGGCCTTCCGGGAGACCCAGCAGGTTCTCAGCCCTGGTATGAAGAGCCTGAGAGCAGAGAAGACGCTGGAATAGCTGTCCACAAGTCAAAGTCTCGCCTTGGGCTGAGGCTGCGAGCCCAGGAATGGCGCTGGCGGCAATTCGAGGCCCAGAAAAGCCCCCTCGCCAGCCGGGCTTGACATGGTAGGGAACAGAAATACAAGAAGGGGGCACCAGTGGAGGCACTTCAGGGGAGCCGTCAACCACTGGGCAGATTTCTGAACTGCTGCTCGACTCAGCCAGTGAATGAGAGCACGGCGCAGAAGGAGAGCAGGAGCGAGGAAGAGCAATGGCCTGACAGCAGTGGCGCGGAATCACACAATCTTTACGATCGTGATGGATAAATTTGGATGGCCAGAGATGGGGAACACGGTTTTCATTCCAGTTGACTACAAACAGCAGAGAGGTAGAGGGGAGATTGGGAGGGGACGGAGGAAGGTTGGCTTGCTGGCTGACTGACCAGTCATTGTCAGGCCAGAAAGGTCAAGCGTTGAAAAAGTTGCCAATATGGATATTTTGACGTGAGGCGGCGGGCCAGACCGCGGTCGATGTGCTGCGCACCCGTCGAGCCTCCGTGTCAACGGTCAGAGGAACAGAGTTTTGGTGGCCCTGATCAACAAACCTTCAATGACAACCATCACAGGTGTCTTGCCTGCATTGGCTTTCGGTATGATTAATCCTTCTTCATATTTTGGCACAACCATGAGAGGGAGAGAGTCCTGATCACACACGTGTGATTTATCTTATGAGACTCCATCTTCATCAATGTGATCCTGATTATCACCAATTTCCCAATCTTCAAAAGAAAGATCTGGAATTAAAGAGGATTCAAAGCAAAAGGAAGAAAAAAAGAAAAGAAAAGGCACAAGCACAAGATGCAAGCAGCAAGCTGGCCACTAGTAGCGCAGTGAAAGCAGGAAAACCGTTACCTGCTGTGACTCGAGCAGCACAGACCAGGCTCGTGGTTGTGCGCGTCTTCTCAATGGGGGATAATTGCTGGCGCGGGCTCGGTGCTGCCAGTGCTAATGCAGGACAACCGGAGTCTGACTGAACAAATGCCACTCCGTTAAAAGACAGGTAACTAAAGCCATTGGACAATCAGAGCGTATAGGTCAATGTTGGTGCAACATCGACGAAAATGTGTTGAATTCATCGCGATAAACCTGAATGACTACCTGGGTACCTGCCTGCCAGTCTGAGCCTGCCTCGATGCCTTGCGCGTATCTCGTAGAGCGGCGACTTGTTTCACGTCCGTAGCACGGCAGAACCTCGGTGTGGCTGCAGGACAGGAAAAGGCGGCCAATCCAAACTCGGCAACCATCGAAAGAACAGAAAGAGAATAGGCGGCGCACGCTTGAGTCAGCAGCTGGGCACCTTCCACCCAGCAGGTCGTGCCAGACGTGCCGATATCTGGCTCACGATTAGACTCTGGGTTGAGAAATTTGACTCCCGGCGGCAAGCTGCCGTGCCTCAGTTCGTGTGGAAACACTATCATAGTAGTAAAATTATGGGTTTTGATGTGTTAGTTCCATGGCCTGCAGTCTCAGCTCCCTGGCTCCTTCCCCTAGGGAGACAGAGGTGGGGGGGCCCAGGATGTCAGCCGTGTCCCAGATAGACAAGCTCGAGTGTCGAGTTCACCACGGTGGCACTTACCCAGAACAGTCACAGTGGAGCTGTGCCTGCCCTTCTTGGGTATCTGCAGGTGGGTACTGAGGTACCCAGGTACCTAATCCAATCGGCGTCCAGTGGAAAGGCCACGAAGGTCTGCACAAGCTTGGCATAGAACATGCTTTAGCCGCATAATTTGGGCAAAAACATGCACGTTTGCGCTCGATCCTTGGCCACAAAGTTTGCCGATTGGACGGTGCAACCTTCACCTCACGAGACCCAGAAGAGAATCATAGAACAACGCTGGAAGTCGTCCTCTTCCATCAAGCTTGTACCAGGAACTTCCTCCACTGTCTCTCCCCAGATCCACTGAGGCTGCCACTGGTGGCCGCCACTACCTCCACCACACAAGCTATCATCTTCCCGCCAGCTTACCATGTCTTTCATGCGCAAGACGGAGACCATCACCATCAGCAGCAACATCCCGGATCATGTGGATAGCCAAGCTCTCGTCTCCGCTCTGCACGACCCTGTGAGGATGATCAGGCTCAACCCACTTGTGAAGGATTCCGGTCCGGCTGCCGAGGACGACAAGACCGTGCAGGACGCTCGAAAGAGCGAGCCCGAGTACGAGGGCGCCCAATGGTACTATGCGCTCGAGCAGGTGCGTTTTGTTGGAAACGTCTTGTCCTATTGCGCCTTCAAGCATCGAGAAGACGGGTACGATGTTGTGGTGCATGCACCGGCTGGGCTCATATTGAACGGGAAGATACGTGTGGAGACGAGCAATTCAGGCCATGGCCGCGTCCTCAAGGAGGTAACTACGATGACCCTCAATGCCATATTGCTAGCCGTCTTCGTAAAGCCCAATTTCGAGAAGGCACATTACGCCATACACCGAGACCTGTTGCAGCAAGTGGGCGCCGCTACGAAAGACGCTGCTGCGACGAACCAAGGCACTATGGAGAACCCTAGCCCAGCACCCTGACACAGATCAGCCTCACTTGTGCGTATGTAAATAGTCATGCCGCTGCGACCTGAGCGGGAAATGTATATACACAATACACAATGCTGAGATATGATATGGAACCAAGGAAAAAAGGGGGGGGGAAATAAAAAAACTCTTCGCTTATGGATAATAAGCCAAACTTCTGCAACAGACTATGGTGCCGACGTCACAAAGGCACGCGAGTCATTTGTGAATCATCCCTCTCTAACTGTTAAGATGTCATTAACACCATAGAGATCTATTTGTTACTGGCCTTTTGCTGAGAAATCGGCTTAGTGGCTCAAAGCTGTCTGGGCAAAAAGCCACAAATTGTTGATTTCTCAGCGTTGAGTGCCAGAAATGACGGCGAAGGTATGATTCATCGTTCTTTTTCTGGTGCCATCCGCTATCTTGTTCTCGTCTAGTAACATTTGATCGGAAGTTTGATATAATTTCTCATATCTGCTGTTGTAGTAAGAAAACTCTCACCAAGTCAAACATGCATGTACTTCCGGGTTTCGGGAATGATTTGTGTCTCTTTACCATGAATAGGCAAAAGTGTGAAAGAATATTTATCTCTTCCATGTGTCAGGGACCCCCCGGCACAGCTTCTGAGACGTAGCGCAAATGGCATTCCAGACTTGACAAGCACCCACCAACCTACATGTATAGACCCTGTCGACTCAGATAGACAGGCGTGCAGCCGCAACTGTGGCTTGTCCATACGGCGGATATTAAAGGGATGAGACAAGGAAGATACCGTGACCGGAGGCACCAGAATACGTCCTAACAAGAAATGTTGGAAGGAGATTGCCTCGTCTCGAGCAGATGACTGTGGCGATGTCTGGACTTGGCCATGGAGAGGTGGAGCCTCCAGGTAGACCTGAGCCGGGTTAAACTCCGATAAGGGCCTGGTGGCGTTGGGGCCGAGGCGTTGCAGATCTCTTCGAGATCCGGCCTACCTAGACTTCCCGCCGCTGCAAGGAACAAGAGGCTTGCTGTCACGGGGCGAGCAGCTTGCTCTCGATAACAAGAAGAGGCTCGAGAGGGTATCTGAGGCATGTTGAAGTCAGCTGCATATGCACAGTGATCAAAAAGTCCTTATCCCAAGGTCGACGATGTTCTCCATCTGTTACCTAGATTGATCCGTTTGGGGGAGATGTCTCCCGCCCAGCGTTCAGGGCTTTTGTGAATATTTGCTCCCCCACCATGCCTTGAAAGAAATGATGTAATAGCATCCACTTGGACTGGCGTATAACGTGTAAGAGGGGCGAAGCGTGAGAAGAGGCTCAATGTGAATGCTGAGAAATAAAAATCAGCTGCTGACGTACACTTCGTTCCATCTCCGTCATCTACTTCAATCACCTGAGTTGAGGCTTGAATCCCCTGCCATACTACAAGCAATAGATACCTTGGTCTACTAAGGTCTCTTTTTCTCCTCAAACACATATAAAGACCCTCCAGAGCCGCCCAAAAACAAGCCTCTTACAAGCCTGTCAGCGGTTGACACGTACGATCGGCACGACAAGGCCTCGACCCAAGCCTCCTCACTTCAGATCGAGCGGCAGAAAACCACCACACGAACAAACAAACAAACAAGCAAACAAGCATACAAACCAGAAATGGCCAAGCCTAAGGTGCTCATGGTGCTGTCCTCGTGCGCGAGCATGGAAGTAAAGGGCAAATCCCAGCCGACCGGCTGGTACCTGCCTGAGTTTGCACACCCATACAACCAGCTGAAAGACCAAGCCGAGATAACTATCGCGAGCCCCGCGGGTGGCGAAGCACCGCTGGACCCCTCCTCGGTCGAGCTGTTCAAATCCGACCAAGAAAGCGTCGATTTCCTGAACACGCAAACCGCGCTGTGGAAGCAAACACGCAAGCTGTCCGAGTTCACAGGCAAAGCCGGCGACTACGCCGCCGTGTTCTACGTGGGTGGGCACGGCCCCATGTTCGACCTGGCGAACGACGCCACCAGCCACCAGGTGATACGCGAGTTCTGGGAGGCCGGCAAGGTCGTCTCCGCCGTGTGCCACGGGCCGATCGCCCTGGCCAACGTCAAGCTGAATGACGGCAGCTACCTGGTCGCCGACAGCCCCGTCACGGGCTTCTCCAACGCCGAGGAGGACCAGCTCGGCATCTCGGACGCCATGCCAGTCATGCTCCAGGACGTCCTGGCCAAGAACAGCGGCGGCAAGTTCGAG
The DNA here is from genome assembly GCA_027478595.1 of Erythroxylum anguifugum. Lineage (NCBI taxonomy): Eukaryota > Viridiplantae > Streptophyta > Magnoliopsida > Malpighiales > Erythroxylaceae > Erythroxylum > Erythroxylum anguifugum. The sequence goes on along the minus strand of JANIPN010221324.1, from coordinate 102,909 downwards.
AGCGCGGAGCCCTGGAAGGAGAGGGTCGTCGTGGGCAAGGATGGCCGCCTCATCACGGGCCAGAACCCGGCTAGTGCTGCGGGCATCGGCAAGGCGGTCGCCAAGGCCATCTCTGTCTAATTTTCGATCATGGTGGTGGTTGCGTGTGTCGAGGTGCAGGAGCAGGAGCAGGGGATTGATGGAGTTCTCCTATGCTGCTACTGATTTAGCTCGATATGTAAAAGTGACAATAAAAATTTAACGACAGTAAATGGATCAGAAATAAGATTACCAGCTCCAAGACATATGTTCGCTCACTTTGCCATTCATCATTCATTGAAGATCAATAGCCTGCCCTTATGTCAATATTGAATACTCTATAGATGTCGTGAAGAATTTCACGCACATGGAAATTTTTTCCGAGTTTCAACCCTCAATGCGCATGATTACAAGTGAGTTAAGACGAGAGGGCGACTAGAGTCAAAATGAGCAGGGCACATGATGCACTCACAGCATCCACACATGGCTGGAAATAAACCAACAAATTGGACAAGTTTATCATGATTCATTCGCGAATTCTGCTACATCCAAACTTATGAACAGTCGTCTATGACAGACTCTTCTCCCGTCTTTGTCTTCGTTCATCCAAGCTGCTTGCTCACCTTTCGTTGTACCGAAAACGCCTGCAACACCGTACAAGAAGAAGAAGAAAAAAAAAATGCTGAACCGTAATGTACAGTCCACCTCAGTACTCAAGAAACCTGACCGCTGCTCACGCATGTATCTCTTCGCCCCATCATCATGCCTTGGTCTTCTTTTTCTCCTCCTTCCCGCCCTCGCTCTTCCGCTTTCGCTTCTTGCTGACTTCCTCTCCGTCTGAGCTGGCCTTGGCCTTCTCCTCCGCTTTTCGCTGTTTCTTGATGTCCTTCTTGCTGATTGCGGTTGCTTCTCCGTTCTCGTCAATGTTCAGCTCACCACGCGCGTACTTGCGCTTTACGCGCTCAACGCTCAGACCCGTCTGCTTCGACCATTCGAAGAATTGGGCCTCGCGCTTCTCAATGGTCTGCTCCTTCTCGAGGTTGCGCTGCTTTCGTGCGATGCGTCGCTCAATCTTCTCGTTCCTGTCCTTCCTCTCGGCTGATCGCCCTTCTGACAGCGCAAGCTTCCGCTCATGTCGCTCCTTCTTCCGCGCCTTCTTCGCCTCCTTCGTGTTGCCAAGAATGCTAGATTGCCAGTTTCGTTCTTGCTGAGTGGGCGAGTCTGGAGATGCGGGTGAATCGGCAGACAGGGAGGATGGCGTCGGGGAGAGGTACCGTTTTGGTGCGCCGTTCTTTGCTGGCTTGATAGCTTCTTCGAGGGCAACTTCTTCGGCTTCTTCCTGCTCCGAGTCTTCTTCCTCGTCAGCGTCGGCAGCATCTTTCATCTCAGCATCCTCGGCCTCATCGGCGCTCTCATCAGAGTCGGCCTCGTCTTCCGACGCAGCGGCTTCTTCAATGACTTCAATCTTTGCCTTCTTTTCTTTCCTGTCCTTCTTGCTCTTCTTTTCTTCCTTGGGAGCAATCGCTGCCGGCTCGTCACCAGTCAGCCCGTCAGCATCCTTGTTGTACTTGCGTGCCTCTTTGACCTCCCACTTTCCAGGCTGAACACCGTTGGGCGCTATCGCGGTCCCGCCCTTGGCCTTCAGTGGTCTGCCCTCGATAGCAGCCAACTGACGCTCAATCTTGGTGCGCCAGACAATGCCCATCGCCGACTTTTCCTCTTCCGTGACCGCGTCTGGGTCCCCTTCACTGGCTGCGCCCCATTCGGAGAGGGCGTCGATCCTTGATCCTATGGCGGATTTCGCAGCCAACACACGCGCAATCTTGCCCTTGTTCTTGCCTGTCGCTTGTCCGACGAGGGATGCGTGGTAGATGAGACCATACTTGGGCGTGTCATGTTTCGTCTTGAGGGCGCGGAACAGAGCCTTCTCAGCACCCAGAATCTGGATAGTACTAGCTGGCGCCTTGGCAAGGTTCATCAAGCTACCAGCATGAGCTATCATGCGTGCGCCCACAAGCTCACCGAGCAAAGCAGTCGTGTTAGGCGCGATAGCTTGCATACGCGCGGTCAGGTATGAGGAGAGCTCTTGTCGGTACTCGGTGAAGTTCACGACCTGCTCAGCCAGAGATTGAATGTTCTGTAGATCTTCTTCGGTGATCTCAGTACCCATGGACACCTCTGCAGCAGCCTTGATGGCAGTCTCAATCTCCTCCGGGAGAACCTCGGCAAGATCTGACTTGGAGGCGTTGCTGCGCATTCCGACCTTGAGAATGACACGGGCATAAGCTAGGTTGTCGTTCACGATACGTCCCATCTCGGGGAAGTGCCAGCCGTACCACTCCTTCACTCGCATAGCATAAGTGTTGAGTTCCTTGTCGAGCTCGTCCAGCAGACCGATAGCTTGGACGATCATTGTGTCGAACTTGGCTGTTGAAAATTTGAGCCTATGTCGGCTCAAGCTATGGGCCATACCAAGACGAATGCCAGCCATTTGGTCGGGCATCAGTCCCGGAAGCAGCGAAGGCAGATGTTCCCGAATGCCACGGTAGAGCTCTGCTGTGCTGGAATCGAACAGTGGCTCAATCGGCAGTCCAAGCTTATTGATGGCATTGCCAAGCTTGGGATCAGCGACCGCGAGTGAAACCTTCTTCTCATCTTTGATAGTGTCCAACAGGGCTGATAGTTTTGACGTAACTTTGCCATCTATCAGGGCGGTGGCTTCTTCGACAGCACTTGAGGCGGAATCAAACTTGTCGAAAGTCTTGAGTTTGAGCAGCTCGCAGACTCTTTCGGCGCTCGTGCTGACTTCTTCCAAGTCTGTCCGTTGCAATATTTTCTTGTCCTTTGACTTAAGCAAAGCGTAACCCGCAGGGGTTTCTGTAGAATTTGGTCAGCAGCTGGCGCAGAGATTTCCTTCCAACCAGTGTGGAGGCACATTTTCTGGTGATTTGTGCGACTCTGGATTAAGTGATATTGAGACTTACCTGCTAAAATGAAAAGAGGCATCTTGACTTGAGCGAAGACGAGAACCTGCTAGTCAAGTTTCGAGAGCCTCGAGGCGCGCAAAATAACTTCTTGGTTGGCTGCAGTAAAGCTTGCTTGATATCAAGAGCTTCGACTTTTTTTCCAAGTTTGCGGAGCTGTTTCCCGCTTTACCTAATCTGTCTCTTGGCACACATGTTGTCAGGTGCTGCGTGACCACCTCCACGCAAAGAGCCTCCAACCCCGGAGTTCTATCCGAACATTCTCGGGTTGTGAGTGTGCTGGAACACTTGACTCAGAAAAACGCGTCAGAAAGTGTGAGCCATCTCAACTAGCAAACCAACACTTGTGTCGCTTCGATGATGATATCAACCCAACTGCGAGCTTGATTGGACACCACCGGCTGCCTAACACAGTACACATGACGCTTAAGTAGGCTTTGCGGTTCTTATGCACCTGTAGCGGGCTTCAAGATGAAGGTAAGGAGAAGATATAATTTGTTTGAATATTTTGGGCAGAATTGCAGTTACTTATGACGCCGTCCGTCCATACACCATTGACTCACAATACGACCCCGTTCTAACATATTATTCATCTGGTCGCTACGATCGTTGCTCCACCAAAGATAATGAAGGGACATTCTAACAATTTCAGATCGAATCGAGCGCAGATCGGACTCTTGATAATGCTGCGGTCTTTGCTCATCTTAACGAGCTACGGGCTCAGCAATTGGATAAGCACGACAAGGTGAAGACGAAAGCCTCTGACAAGAAAGATGACTTCGAGACTGTCACTGGCAAGGTTCGTATTTGCGTGGATTTTGAATGCACACTCCTAACTCATTGTTAGGTCCAGGAGTACTTTAACTCGGCAATATCTGAAGGGCATCTGCCAAATTACGAGAACTTCCCTGAAACCCATATGACAGATCTCATGACTCGCCTCAAGAAGTTTGGGCTTGTCAAATCTGAAATATTGATGCTGCTCAATCTCAAACCGCGTGACGCAATCTTCCTGGATTGTATCATAGAAGAGCTTGACGACCGTCACCCAGATAGCGATGATCAAGGTGAAATACTTGAAATTGTGAACACTGCCCTGGGTGGTGAAGATGTGGCAGCGGACGGGGACGCGGCGAATGAGAGTGAAGGAGCAGACCACCATGATACTGACAAGGATCAATGAGACGCCGTGACCGTAAAAAGATGACCTCAAATTGTTTGCAGATACGTTGATTCTCGATATTAAGAAACGGGATGCTTTGGCACCTTAAGACTTCAGTGACGATGAACTTCTTCCGGGCCAGGTTTGTAAGCTGGCAAAGATACAAGACCTTGCCCCTCTCCAGACTTCCTCTAACGTTGACAGTCGAGGTAGTAATTTCTAAGATGGCTAGTCAATACCGAGCAAATCGATTGGACGTATGCGAGACCCACCGGAAAGACGACTGTGAGTTCAGTCTCATTTTTCACGACAATTGCGAGGTAGTAACGGACTTCGAATCCAATGAACGCCTCGTGGATGAAAATGTCCTGGATCTCGGATGTTGGTATGAACCGTGTGGTCGCGCTACTAAGATATGTGCTGGACGAGGTGGATGTTTGAATTCCAAGAGACTGTAAGACAAGAAGTGATTCTTCTGCTTTACGTTAGATACGCAGTCCAGGAGGTTTATTCATGGTACTTCCGAACCTGTATATGGACGCTGACAGCATACGTATAAGACAGTGAAACACGTCGGGATGAGAACGTGCCATGGAATGGAGACCATCACATCATGCGCTGAAGTTGTAAAGTAGATCGGCCATTTTGAATAATATCGTTCGAAACCGAGCGGACTCAATAGCTGCGTCCTAGCAAGAAGCACGATAATCGAGCTACACGAGAAGAGGATTCGCAGTCCAGCTATCACGAAAATAAGAACCCTCTGCGACAGATTTGTGACTGGTGATGCATTGCTCACAGTGTATCCGACCGTAGTTGGTGCTGGGCGTCGCACGTAAAGACGGGTCTGTCGTGCGAACATGTTGAAAATAGATACGCCAATCTGAAAATCTCAAGATCCAGTCTCAGAACCTCTCTTGTCCCATGTCGTTCTTAGGATGTTATTCATTGATACTCGAACATTAATTTCTGCATGTCGAATCAGATCATATGCGCCGAGCTGTTGTGCCGAGCTGTTGTGCATTGAAGACATGTCTGCTACGGCTTCGGGTCATGGTCAAGATGATGCGGATTTGAGCCCCAAATAGTCATCACGTGATCTTTCTGGGAGATCGGGGATCGTTTCGACTTGAATTGACAAACCCTCATTGGCAGCTACAACACGGCGTGATGGTTCGACTAATGTAGAAGCTCTATTACTTCATCGAATCAGAATTTACTGCAATGCTTTCTAACCCGCGACCTGACATCTCGTTGGACGATAGCCCTTCTGGGATAAGGGGTTTGACATGGCCTAGATCAGCGCTGAGCTTCTCGTATTTCTCGGAGGTCTCAGTGAGGAGCCTCTGAATCTCTAACTCTCGCTGTTTGGCCTCCTTCTTCTCGGTAGCAAGCTCTTCCAGTCTCTGCAGCTTGGCCTTTCGTGATGCTTCAATTCCTAAAAGCTGATCGCGAAGTTTCTTGACACATTCGTTCAGAGATGGAATTGGCGTGATTTGCGGTGGCGTTCGCGCACCACCATCATCTTGATTTTCGCGATTGCTGATCTTCGAGTTTTCCACACCCTTCTGAGTCTGTACCTCTTCGTACAAGTCGCGCCGTTCTTGATCGGACCCGTCTACATCATCCTTTTCTTCTTTGATGGCATCACGAATCATTTCTCGCATTTTTTCTCGTCGCTGCGTCTCTGCTGCCTGCTGTGCATTACTATCAAGCGGAACCCTGCCATTTTCGTTTGTAAAATCGTCGAAGCCCTCCATCAAGTCTTGATCATCGGGCAAAAGTCTCGTGTCAATCTCCTTTTTGCTAGCGGTTCGACTATCTCGGAGCAAGATCTTGTCACGTTGTGTGAGGAACTCGTCCTCATCTGAATTCGGTCGATCGTCGTGCTCATTGCCATCATCTGAAGCATCTGGGTCGATTTCATACTTGGACATCTTTGCCAAATGCGCTCTCCTGGCCTTTTTCTCTTGAATCTCCATCTCTGTTGGAATAAGATTTATCTCGTGACTGCGTTTGTACTTTGTCATGTCCTTGAACTTGTCGGCTATGGTGACTTCTCGTGAGAAGCCTGTCGAGTCGAGAGCATCGTCAGAGCTGTCTGGCTTTGCCAAGTGAGCATTCCGTAGTTCGTCGATATGCTCTTTGCTGTATGCTGGCTGAAATGTTTCCTCGGCATGATTTGTTCCTTCATCGCTATACCCATGCGAGTGTGACCAGGCATTTCGTGAGGCGCTGTTCTCCATAACACGTTGCACGAGATTGCGTTTGGGTTTGACCACAGCAACCTCTTCCTCCTCTCCGTCAGCCATTGATGTGCCAGCCGTTCCGAAGGAGATTTTAGACCTTTGTTTCGATTTCACTGGACGTTTCACAAATTGCCCTGCTTGCGACATCAGCCGCCTTGCCATGTAAGAATAAGTAGCCAAGTTTGGTGGAGAAGCCTTACCTGAACCTGAATCCTCTCCATCTTCAGTGCTGCCACCCACTGGACGCGCTTTGCGTCGTGAGTTGAAGGTTACGCTCATCTTCATGAATTATGGGAACAGAAATATTGGCAGCCTAGCTATGCCTTCTTCGGGTTGCTGAGCTTCATAAGTTGAAGTGATCAGAGGGCATATGGTGCAGTGACATGCAGTCGTGCGGTGCAACTGAGAAGCAGATCACAGATCACAGATCACACACAAGCTATGTAAAAGATCAGCGGAAACAGCTCCGCTAGCTACCCACACCAACCTTCGGACTTGTCTCCTTGACCATCGGATGATGCCAAAACATTGAATTTCTTAGAACCTGAGCAGTGTACAAGCTTGTAAACCTGTTGAGCGATCAAGTCACTACCGATCGCATTCACGACATCATGCCACAAGCACAACCAGAACTCAAGAAGGTAAGCGCTCTCTTCCCCGCATGGCTATTACATTGAGGAAGAGCTAATTTCTTGACAGTACCTCGACAAGCGGCTGTTTGTCCAGCTTAATGGAAGCCGAAAAGTTATTGGCGTCCTGCGAGGCTATGATGTAAGTGCCGAAATCTTCAAACTAGGTGCAACGGTCGTTATGGAATGACACAGGTGGGAACCCACTAACTCTACTTTGCAAAGGTATTCCTGAACATCGTGTTGGACGATGCTGTCGAGGAAAAGGCGGGCGGGGAGCGCGTCAAAGTTGGACAGTGTGTGATTCGTGGCAACTCAGTGGTCATGCTTGAAGCGCTTGAAAGGATTCCAGAGAAATGATGATCGCAGAAACCTACATTCACATCAATATCGAAGCCTTCGACTCAAGCCTGCTGTGCAACGGTTGGATAGCTGTTCATTGCAGCCTGTTGCTACACGAATACCAGGTTGCCCTTACTGTCAAATGACCTAATATTGGAATTACGTTTAAGGCGGGAACTCCACCGATGAAGGGCAAGACACGAGAGACGATTGGTGTACACCGGTGCCAGAACAGGCCGTAAAGAGATGAAATTGACCACACAATATAGTCGCGGGAGATCTTATTCACAGCACTCTGAGTCCTTCACCCATGATCTGCTTCAGATCAGGCTCTGGAACCAGATATTGAACCTTTCAAACGGCAGTTCACGGTATTCTCTTCCTTGATGCTATGCTGTAAAACACCTCTCATCTATCCCAATTGATTATGTCGACAAATAGTGGAAAAATACATCCCGCAAGTGCGTTCACATCGACGGCGATATGTGAGCGGTATATACGGTGAAACAAAAGTGCGATAGTAGATCGTCAGTCGTGGTAGCGTATGTTGTGCACAAGACGGCAGAAGTCAAGAGTTGACTTCGATATCCTTCCACCTCTCTTCTACCTGTGCTCGCTTCGCCTTCGCCTTTTCCCTATTGTTGGCTGTGCGCTCATGCCTCGCCTCGCTGAAGCATTGGTTGACATCCCTCTTCGCCTTGTTGCAGTTTCCGAAAACCTTGTGAAGGAATCCCTGGGCATGACACTCTTCTAATGCAGCCATGACGGCTTCGCATCCTGAGCTTGAGGGTCAGTGAAGTTCGTGATGCAGAATTTTAAGTCTTCGTCACTCACGTCGGTTGGTCTTCGTGTGAAAATGCGAGTGCATGCTTGTTCAAAGTGATGACCAGTTGAAATGCGGCCTGTGGTGATCTTGGAGTCTAGCCTACCTAGATATGCTCCGATTTTGGTGTGTAGTGCAGTTGTAGGGAGTGGCAGCACCGAAGCTGCAGCATTTACATGCACGGAAAGTATCAAGGTACTTTCTCGCTAGGCGAAGTTCAAGGGTCTTGGGGGAAGCACAGTAGGCGCGGATAACCGCAGATCAATCCTGGTCCGAGCGTTTTCCCCCTCAAGCGGCTCCTCGACATTTGAAATGTAATTTGGGCTAGAACTTGCGGAGCAACTTCAAAAGAGATCAGTCCCTTTCCTGGTGTGAGCCTATGCGTAAATTTGTGGACCTTCGAGTTTTTGTGATTACTTCAACGGTCTTAGGTGTTTGTGCCACCTTGTGAGAGTTCTTCCAATTGTTGAGAAGCGTTAGCCTACACCGTTGGTGGCTCACTGCCCCCGGCCGGCCTCGCGTCGTTTCCAAGGGACGTACCTCAAGGAGCTGGTACTGATTATGGCATCCACAATACCCAGGGCTGTGGCCAATGGTGCATCTCGTGGCTCTGATGAGGCTCAGCCTCTCCCGGCGGCACTGCCAACACCCAGCATATCATCTTTCCCATCTAGGAACACCTCAATGAGATCTCCTTACAACGGCATTATGAGTGGGTCATTGCCAACACGGCCGCATCACCGCAGAGGCCTTTCCAATACTAGCAGTGGCAAGAGTCAACAGCTCTATCAGTCACGGATGCAGCATGGCTCTAGTAGCAAAGCTCTGCGGAAGCCGAGGAAAAAGCTCAAACCGCAGTACCCTCAAAATGGCGAGCGCCATGTTGAGTATATCTTGGTCTCGGGGTTTGATATTGACAAGGGTGCAACGATGGAGCATCAGTACCCAACTCCAATCAGTGGCGATGAGCACATGCTGGCAGAGCTAATGATGCCTGATCAAACACACATGCGGAGCGAAGATTGGACCATATTCTTCCTACACAAAGATACCGGCGACCAGGAAGAGGAGAGGCAGATTCGTATGCAGCAGCGGCAAGAAGAAAAGGAAAGACGGCGGCAAATTCGTGCAGACAGGCTGGCCGGTCATCTGGATGAGGATGACGTCGAAGATGATGGCTATTATGACTCCACGGATGAGGATGATCAGGATTCATCCGAAGATGAGGGCAGCGACGGCCCACCCTTGATCTACGTTTTGAATCTAGTCAACACAAAAAAGCTTGATGATCCAAGATCCAATCGAGGAGCGTTGGTCAAGGCCATGGCGATCTGCACTCGCCATCCTTTTCTACACATCTATAAGCCCCTGCTTCTTCTTGCTCTCCAGAATTACTTTAAGAACCCAGAGGTGGAGACACTGAGCTCACTCTACGAGGCAGTCAATGCCATGGACCTCTCACTTCTTCCTCGGTTCTCGACCTTCGAGCGCACCCTTTTGCTGTCTACCGACAAGAAGAATCTGTTTACAGAGAAGTTTGAGCGAATGATTCATCAGCGCATGGCTGAAGAAAGGGAACGGAACGGCAATGGAGCAGTCAAATCAATACAGAGGCTCACTGTTCCACGAGACACACGCGATTTCGAGTCCAAGGTCATCTATAACCAGATTCCGATTCCAATCAAGGTTCCTTCTGCTATCGCCCCAGAAACTGTAGGCGACTTTTCCATAATCAAGCTGATAACTACCTTCTCAGCAAAACACGCAGAATCCCCTCAGCCCTTTGCCCTACACCCTCATCTGACGCCCAATGGCGCCTTCACGCACCCGATCCTGGTACTAGTAAATGCTATTCTGACGCAGAAGCGAGTCATATTTCTTGGCCATCAAAAGCCGTCTGGCGAAGTCGCTGAGGCCGTCCTGGCTGCGTGCGCTCTCTGTTCAGGGACTGTTCTCCGCGGCTTCACCCGTCACGCATTTCCATACACAGATTTGACCAAGATCGATGATCTGCTGAATGTTCCTGGCTTCATCGCAGGAGTGACAAACTCCATCTTCGCAAATCACGTGGAGTGGTGGGACCTGCTCTGCGATATCTCTGAGGGCCGCATGAAGATCAGCAGCAAGATCGAGTCTGCAATCCCCACCGACGGGTTGACGAATTTCCAGCAGCTGCACCCGCAATATGCGCCCAACAATAATGGCACTCTGCCCTGGAGTACGGCAAATCGGGACGACCCTAAGATATCGGACCCGACGGGAGACGTCGCCTTTATGGATGATATTCAGAAATCCATTCAAGCGCGGCATGGCGAGCACGCAATTCGCACGAAATGGCATCAGTACATTCTGAGGTTTCTACGAGTAGCATCGGCATTTGAGGAGACTGTCTATGGCGCTTCCAACCTCGATGTTGGTGCTTCTGAAGCTGATTCTGCCGAGTATGGCGTCTCAGGTCATGGCTGCGTCTGGCCAGACGAGGCTGCCCGTGTACGCGAGCTGGCTGCTTCAGCGTGGAGGATTGAAGGCTGGAGAAACACGAGATCGTATTATGCCCTCGTACAAGAAATCGCTAGTCAGTATGGACGGCAGCCAGTCAAGAGACTCGACCTTCGCCATCAGCTCGACCGCTTGCGATTGCTCAAGCTGCCCCAAGACGTAAGTGGAAGAATCTATCTTGCACTTCGAGATGCTGTCAAGTCCTACGATGAGATTTGCCAACTTCTTTCTGCTGCTCCGGAGAGCCAAGCCAGCGTCTTCTACATAGGCCTTGGCTTGTTCCATCCTGATCGAAGCGTCCGGGAAGCCACTGCGGAACTGCTAGAGCGGATCAGGGAACATGAAGTAGGCAGGCACTATTGGCCGCAGCTTGGAAGGTTTGGAAGGGTGGCTCTACTTAGAATTCAGAGGGACATGATGGATGCTGGCGTTGATGACGGACTCTGAGACGGCTGAACCCGGAGCAGGTACCTGCCGTACATAGCCAGGTAGCTACTCACCTACTGACATGACTCTAGCCGCGTCGCCCTCCTTCACCCGCCTTCACCTGCCTCAACCTTTTCCTGTCGCTTCATTGTGATAATACAATCTCGTTAAACACTCTTGCACAGTATTACACTTTCAAATAATTGCACCGTCATATTATTCACCTTCTCATGCCTGCCTTTCGAGTTTCCTATCTCGGCTAGCCTGCTGTAGTAATGCTGTCCGCTGATAGGATTACACCCTTACACCGTTTGCCTCACAGTACCTGCCTTTCGCATTCGCTGCGTCGGCCAGCCCGCGATGTATATGCACGGGCCTTGTCTGCCCGACCCTATTAACACTTTCATATAAACCCGCCCGCCTGCCGAAGTTCTTCTCCCTCCTCTATTACTTTTCCTATATTAGTACCTCAGAAATCTGTCAGCCTTGAGTTATTCAAACCACTTATCATGGAGAAGTGTACTACTGGTGATACTGAACGCCTTCTCGACGAATGGCAACATCATCCAGTCGATTCCAACCCTGACAACTCCAGCGAACAGCACAAAGATACTGAAACCGTAATTCACGGCGCTCCAAGTTCTTTGCAATACAACTATCTGTCTTGGTCGCTTGGTCTGAACGTCACACTCGTGCTTATTCTTCTGCTCATAACATGGAACTATTGGACTAGAAGCGATCTCCTACCAAAAGGCTCCATTGCTATCCGAAGTCCCACATCAGTCGAGTATTCAAAATCTACCCGCTACACTCATCATACAAGCTACTGGGGAAGCAATCAGACGCTAGCAGATGAGCTATGGGAATCGATTTCAACGGATCCGTTAGTGGTCGCGATTCCAGACGAGTGGGCACTAGCTCATGGGTTACCACTGTCTGCGCGATGGCCTTGGGATCCTACCCGAGGACGGTATTTCATTCGCGCCTATCATGAATTACACTGTCTCAAGTATTTACGACGCTATATAACCGATTGGCAGCGAGGTTATGGCGAAATTCTCGATGGAAGACATGCTCTTCACTGTCTGGATAGCCTTCGCCAAGGTGTTACCTGTCGCGCAGATGATACTCTACAGCCTACGAGTGACAATACAAGCTTTGCAATTGGTGATAATCAGATTATTTACTGTCGTGATATTAATGAGCTTTCTCAATGGAGTCTCGATCCAGAACGAAACGCTTGTCACCGGAGCTTGAACGAATATAAATCTATTCACCACAGTATCGAAAGGTACGCCTTTTGTGCCGACGACAGCCCTTACAAAAGTGCCCAAGAAGCCTATTTCCAAGAATTTCCGCACCGAGATCCCTACAACGACTGAAAAGACACGGCATTCACCCAGTCATAACTTTTCGACTGGCATCAAGCTACAGAAGATCTATCAGAATCCACAAGACATCAGCAGGTACTCACAAACGTTAGTTTGAAGAGACCTGAAAATTTTGTTGAGTTCAGTATCAGTCCTTTGAATATAGCATCAGTAGTCATAATCAAAAATGAATACTCAGGAAATGGTCTGTTGAATGCCAACTGTCTTTGTGATTCCGCTCTGTGATAGATCGGGGTGAGCATCTTGCACTATAGTACCGGCATCGGAGGGGCTTCGATCCGTGGCCCTCGAATGATACTCATCTATGTGCATAGCTTCCGTGCTAGCACTGCTCCGTCTTTTGAAATAATACCTAGCTCCAGAGCTCCAAGCGGCTTGGGCCTTCGCAATCGCCGAGCCTGGGGCAGACTTGCGGAACAGCTTGGGCAGGAAAGGTAAGCAAGCGACCGACAGGCCGGCAGAGACCTCTGCGGTTCTATCATAAAATCAGTTTTTATATACAAAATTTGTTGAAAGTAAAACTTACGCCCATAGCGATACCGGCACAAGCGATACAGTTATGTTGGGACTGGAAAGATTGATGATACTCTCCGCAAGTCGTAGTATACTGGTACAGCAGGCAAAGAGACCACACGCAAAGACAGCTGAGACGCTGGCTTTCCGTTTCAGCGACATCTGTAGCTTCAACACCCAGAGGATAAGAATTGCCAGAATCGAGAAGTCATCAAGGACGTTAATAACGCCCGTCGCAATGAAAGTTTGCTGAATGTTGATACAAGACCCTGTAATTGTTGGGTTCCAGATCTTCTCTCGGGGTGTACATTCGAAAATCTCGATAAACATCAAGATTGTGAAAAAGATGATGTTGAAGACAATAAAGCCAACCAAAGTTCACCATCTCTGCGATTTGTATCTCACTGCAAATATTTCTTTGAACTGAAGTAGGATTGAAACTTTTGTGAAACATATACAGGGCATGTAAACAACTTGCTGGTAATTCAGGTTCTAACGATCTTTAGCAACTTTAGTTGGATTTAGATCGTGGTACTTACGCGTGCAAAACTGGCGAACTCTTCAGGTCGCAAGTTCCAGGCATCGATACCGACCCCATGACCCACCAACGACAGACCCAAGCCGACTTGAGCTATGAAAAGGGCGAATGCAACGGCGAAGCAGTAATCTGCAGCACTCCAACGTTTGATCAGATGTATGCGAACATAGAGACGAAGGAATGTAAATATAGCTGGTACAGCAAGCTCGACGATACTCGCAGCTATCCAAGCAGATTTAAGAGGCGATTCGCGAATACTTAGGTCGGGAGTCACACCTGGAGGTGGAGGGAGAGCTCCCGGGAAAGGGGGAGCTAGGGAAGCCATTTGATGATTCTGCAAAAGGTTGTTGATGTATTCTGAAATTTCACTCACACAATTGAATGATACCTGAGAGGGAGTAGCTGGAAAAGAAGGATATTAATACTGAATAGGTGATAGGAGAAAACCAATAGCTCTACAGGCTACATTTGTCGAGCGTAGCGATCTTGTCTGATACTCGTTCAACAATTCTGATCCAAGCGCCGTAAGGTAACGGGTTACAACGCTAATGTCGGCGTCGCCGGCCTCTCGACCGTGGAATGGAAAGCAAACGTATGAACGCTTTTATCCTTCCCGCCCAAGGCTGGAGCTGTGACTTGCGCTACCACACCTGCAGCGGGACCGTTCTCAGCGCGGCAATAAAAAATTCACTTCCGACCAGGCTGTACGATAAACGGCTTTCCTTCGAATCACGAGGTAGTGGAAGGGCCTCTGTCGGGTCCGAGACTCTATAGGTGACGTACTCTATGATAGAGGGGATACCAGTCTCTCGCGCTGTGCTGTCTCGTGATCGGCAATTTTGATTGCGGCGTAAGAAGCTGAATGATAACTTGTTTCCACGCTAATATCCAACCATTTCACGTCTCTGCCCTTTCAGGACGCCTCGCCGCTTTTATTTGTTTCGATATTTGTTCCGTGAGTGTGCCTAAGTGGCCATCGCCTCTATAGCCTCGGTCGAATACTACCTTTGACTAAGTGAAAAAGTTTCTTCCGGGAAGGAGGGGAAATGTCGCTATGATAGTGATAACTCCGCAGATGCTTCGAAAGGCGGATGTGTACACTGTTCTTACTGGTTTTCAAGCACTCCCATCTCCATCCTTCTCCTGCTACTTTACAAACTCACACATCTCTTAGAGCTTCTATCAGACTCTTTCGCCTAAGGTAGCTTCCCAGTCAATACAAATCATGGATCGGTCTACTCCTGAATATGACTATGTTATCTGCGGCGGAGGTCAAGCTGGCTGTGTCATTGCTGCACGTCTTGCAGAAGACTCGACAGCTTCAATACTCGTGATTGAAGCCGGGGGTCCCAAAGACAGCGTTCCAGCTTCTCAGATACCGGCTGCCGTTGCACAGATACTGGGCACAGATGCTGATTGGAAGATCCATAATACTCCTAGCCGAGTGTTGAATGACAGAGAACTTCATCTTGGTCGAGGAAAGTGAGTGGCGCAGCTGCGAACGCAAGATGGAAAGATGCTGACAGCGTACAGATTCATCGGTGGTACAAGCGGTACCAACGGTACTCTCTGCATTCGTGGATGCCCTGACGATTATGACGCATGGAATATCCCAGGCTGGGATGGGAAAGAGATGCACAAGTATATGTCGAAGGCTGAATGTTTCCGCAATAAACCATGGTTCAAGGCAGTCGATTCGGCCCATGGATACGACGGCCCTCTTATCACTGCTCCTCACGACAATGCTCCAATTTCAAACTGTGTCCTAGATTCATTCCAGTCTCTAGGTTTGCCTCTCGTTCCAGACATGTTTACCACTGGTCAGACGTCGCACGGCTGTGGGTATGCAATCCGGTCTGTCTACCAAGGTCTACGGACGACTGCTGCAGACTATCTTCAAGGTAGCAACGTCAAGAGCAATATCAAAATCGAGACCAACAGCTACGTGGACTCTATCATCCTTGAAGATGATAAGCAGGGTGCACTGACTGCAATAGGCGTCCAGACAGTCAATAACACTGGCCGTGAACGTCTGAAGACTGCTGTAAAGGCCAAGAGAGAGGTCATACCCACAGCAGGTGCCTACTGCAGTCCAACTATCCTTCTCAGATCTGGGATTGGAGAGCCAGAGGAGGTGTTCAGCCAC
This sequence comes from Erythroxylum anguifugum, assembly GCA_027478595.1. Taxonomy (NCBI): domain Eukaryota; kingdom Viridiplantae; phylum Streptophyta; class Magnoliopsida; order Malpighiales; family Erythroxylaceae; genus Erythroxylum; species Erythroxylum anguifugum. The sequence continues at coordinate 87,189 of JANIPN010221324.1, read as the reverse complement.
GGAATACAGCTACGTCATGGATTACCAGGAGTGGGCAAAAACCTCCAAGACCATATGGTCCTGCTCAACTTCTATGAAGTCGGGCAGCCCGGAATCACCAACGATCACCTCATCTGGCACACAGGCGGTCGTGAGAAATCCCTTAACCAGTGGAAGACAGATCGAACTGGTTTCATGTCCCAATTTCCCTTCGGTAGCTTTGCCTTTGCAAGACTAGATGACCGCCTCAAGGACTCCAAACTCTGGTCAGACAAGAAAGCCACTCTTACAGATGGTCTGGACCCTATGGGCACCAAAACTACTCAGCCACACGTTGAGTTCTGGAACACAGAGTGTTACTCACCCAAGTACCTCTACAGAGACTTTCCAACCGACAACAAACATGCTTTTGCTATGGCAGTCGAGTTTTTCTCGCCGCAGTCAAGAGGCACCGTTAGGCTGGCTAGTAAAGATCCCACTGCCAATCCTATCGTTGACCACAACTATCTAGCAGATCCTCTCGATATGCTAGTATTCAGCGAGGCTTGCGTACTTGCAAATGAGATCGCCACTCAAGGGCTAGGTACAAAGAATCTAATCAAAGGGTCCTGGCCAGAATCGAAGACTTATCACCAGTACACCACGAGGAAACAATGGGAAGAAGAAATACGTCAGCGTGCCGATACATGCTACCATCCGGGAGGCAGCTGTAAGATGGGGAGCGTCAGCGACCCATTAGCTGTTGTCGATTCACGTTTACGAGTGCATGGTGTTAGGAATTTACGTGTTGCTGATGCAAGTATCATGCCGAAGTTGCCCTCTGCTCACCCACAGATGGCGGTATACGGTATAGCCGAGAAGGCAGCTGATCTTATCAAGGAAGATCAAACTTGACCACAGAAGGTCAAGGGAGCAGAATCGCTGAGATATGTTAACGCTTTACTGTGAATGAAAATCTGGGCTATAAATATCTACGTAACCTCGTTTTCAGTCACTCCTATGTGAGGGTAGAAGACCACAACTCAGAGCCAACTGAGAATCTAATTGTGTAAGTGATGCGCGCTGATTGTAGGAGCTATATAAAGCTGTAGGGCCTCCTACGAGCATTTTTGGACCCCCGCTTTACGGAAAAAGATAGAGGTATAGCTGCTTTCATTCCTTACACTACTGGAATCAATAGTTACCCAATCTGTTACCCAGATTCTGCTCTTCTCTCTTATTATCGTGCCTAGAGATACTGTCTCTCTTCAAAATTTCAGGCTCTTTAACGATGTTTTACTTGTTACAGAAGATGAGCTCAAGGTAGGATGAGATTACAGCACATAAACTTTTTTAATGATAGTAATCTGTCTAATCGACAAGTCCAAGTGTTCGTCACAGTGTGAGGTGATTCTGAGAGCTTGTTCACACGCCCACTAGTAGTCCGGACTAACAGCGTCGTTCTCACGTTTGTAGTCGGGTGTAACCTTGTCACCATTCAACACATTCTCCTTCCTCTTGTAGTCAGGCGTTACACGGCTGTTGTCCCTTTTGTAGTCCGGTGTCACTTTGCTGTCGTATCTCTTGTAGTCTGGAGCGACGGGATTGCTATCTTGTTTGGTGTTGCGAATAGTCAACCCATTGCGTCGATAATCTGGGCTCGAGTAGGCGGTCACTGATTCACTGATGAGTCGAGTGATGATCATCCTATGGATCGTTACGAAACTCACCTGTGGGAGCAGCAACAGCAATGCTGAGAAAAAGTGGGAGAGACAATACAATGAACTTCATTTTTCTGTAATACTGAATATGTAGAGAGTTTTGATAGGAAGTACTTTACAGGATGCGCTGCAAACGTGAGCTTTATACCTCTAAATTAGGGGAAACAACCCGTTGCTACTCAATCTCCGTAGCGTGCAAGCCTGAGTGAGGACACCAATTTTGAACGTGGTCAGCATGGTGGTCACAGACAAGGCTGAAGCTAGAAGATAGTCGGTCTGGACAGCACTTCACATGTTAAAAGTAGGCGTACGGGCTTACTCCGAGGAGACCTTGTAATAATATAGTGCTACTGCACAACACTGTCATACACACGATAGCTTCTGTAAAGCGGCGGGGACAGTGGCACACAAGTGAGTGCACCTTTGCGAGTGATCATCAGTTGACCCACGGGCCTTTACTTGGCAGGCAAGGAACATCAAACGGCCAAGTGTCTCGAGGCAAGCGGTTAGCAAAATAAATCTAGAGGCTGCCTCCTCTAATACGCTAAGACCTGTATGTTAACTGGCAAGGATGCTGTGTCAGCTACTGTACACGGTTTTGTATATTCAATCGGGCCTTGACCTACCGGAAAAGGTAACAAGTCCGCAATATCACGCCCGAGTTGCTACCTCCAAGGATCAGGCAATCTTACGAAAAGTGCTCGATCTGACCGCCTTCCTCTTCTCCGCGAAGCTGATCAGCATCCCTCGGTGTTCGGAATATGCTAACAAAATCTCAATACCCCTCGGCTGACTACTGTGCAATGCCGTTCAGGTGCTTTGATTATTAGGTTCCTAAAAGCGACGATCAGCTGAAGAGGGTCCTCTTCTTGAATTATTCTCTTTGTTGACATCATTCAATTCGATGATCGGTCGTAGAGAACCCAACCAAATAACACATCACGCTGAAGTAGTCATTGTAATCGTCCGTGCACATCTTTTCAGCCTTGTTTACCAGCTTACTGGGCGACATATTCTCGTCCGTTTAGCTTTGTCCGCTCTTCTTTTCTCCTCGTTCTACTATTAATCAATTGAGCCTCTAGCAGCGTTATGGACCATCTTCTGAGTCTCTTCCGACGACGTCAAGCATACTCTGTCTTGAGTTCTGAACCCGACACTAATCAATTTGCTCATACTCATCAAGACCAAGTCACTGTCCAAACAAACCCCCGATCAAAAAGACTTATCGCTTTGTATACATCTTGTGTTCTGGTGGCTTTCTTTGCCCTTCTCAGTGCTGTCTTCACTTTTCATCTAAGTCGATCACAGTCATCAAGATGCCAGGGTCCCTCCATACGTAAAGAATGGCGAACTTTGACTCATCAAGAACAACAGAGCTATATATTAGCTGTGAACTGCTTGAGAAGTCGTCCATCACGGATTGGTTTGAACCACAGTTTATATGATGATTTTCCGTGGGTCCATACTCAAATTGGGGAGTACTGTAAGCTTAGTTTTCTCCTGAGCATATCTGAGCCGACTGACGGTGTGTAAAGCCCATGGATCGGCAGCATTTTTAGCATGGCACAGATTGTTCATACATATCTACGAAGCGGCGCTCAAGGACGAATGCAACTACGACGGCCATCTCACGTATGTGTTTCCCGATCGTAGAAGAAACTGTGCTAACACTCTTAGGTATTGGGACTGGACACTCGACTGGCAGAACGTTACTCGTGCTCCTGTCTGGGATGAGACCTCTGGCTTCGGTGGCTCAGGTGATGAGAATATTGGCCAGGAGATAACTGGAGGACACTGCGTCACTGATGGACCCTTTGCGAATCTCGAAGTACTGTATGTGAAAAAACAATATTCGCCGCACTGTCTTTCGAGAGGGTTTAATATCGGTCCGGAACTCACTCATTTGAGTCAATGGATCAGACCGTCTGCGATCGAAGCGCTGTTTCATATCGAAGAGTTCGAAGAATTCAACTTGGCTCTCGAGAACGCCGCTCATATAGCTATCCCGAGAAGTATTCGAGGTGACTTTGCGTTGTTCACCGCACCTTATGGTGAGTGTATAGATACTATACATGATGATAAGGCACAGTCATGAATCGCCCGTATTTGTTCATGAAGCATACTCAACCCTGATCTTCCCATGTATCGATAGCAACGCTAATTACAAGAACCAGATCCGGTCTTTTTCCTTCATCACACTCAGTTGGACAGACTTTGGTATCGTTGGCAACATCAAGCAGAATATTCTCGACTTTGGCAGTACCAGGGCACTTCGGCGCACGACTCTGATATCCGAGCAACAACACAAGATATTCTTCCCATAGGTGGACTGGCTCATGATCACGTGGTTTCGCAGATCTTAGATTCACAAAGTGGCTCACTTTGCTATGTTTATTGAGAAGCGTGTCAAGACTAGTTTGAGCGAAGGTGTTGTTTGTGACATTGGCACTTATGTCTGACCTACTGCTACAGACCTACTAGTAAAAGTCGCTTAAGTAACAGAATCATTCGGAGTGCTTTGCTACGTGGTGCACTGTGCTGATTCTTGGCAACGGCTGGCTTCGGAGATTGCGTCCAGCCGTCGTTTCAGTTCCGGTAGAACAATACATAGGTTCAGGGCTTCCCACATACACAACTCGTCTTCTTTTCTCGGTAGTGTCTTCGACTGTGATGATTGTTTTGGGAAGTTCAGATAGTGTAAAGCAGCGGTTTCTGAGAACAGTGCATTGATACTTCCATTCACTACATTCATTTATTTCTCTATACCACACAACAAATTGTTTTTCCGCATCCCTTGTTCCACACCTTTTGTTCTGTCTCATCGGCACCCGAGAGCATAGAATTCCCGCGAGTCCATCATATGGCTATCACAGCCATTTTGCACGTAATCTCCATTCGAGATCGGATAGATTACCTGAGCGACTATCACTAGTAAACAAGTAACATTATAGCTAATTTGCCAGTTTGCGGTCTTTCCAGCAATGTGGGTTTTTATGGTCTCAGCAAGAACTGTGTGGTGTCATTGCTGGATCCAAGCTCTCCAGAGATGTATAGACCACTCGGATCTATGCGCACGGAATTCGAGAACTATATATCCATATCAAATAATATTCCCATCAAGAAGAAAGTCACTAAATAAAGAGTTCGATTGAGGTTAACATTTGTTGCATGAGCACTCTAGCCCTCTACAGACGTCAAGCTGGAGGAATTCCGGAAGTTGACTGACCTATATGTAGCCAGACTTCATCAATCTTCGATCCTCCCTTGTGCAGTGGAGCGATTAGTACACCATTTTTGAACTGACACCAGATGGTGGACCCGAATGCCATAATTCAGAGATTAAGGTCTGGCAGTCCACACCAGCAGATCAATAACGCAGCACGTTAGAGTACATTGAATACGCTGGATAGGCTGCGATAGGGTATAGAGCTGTCATGACCGGCTATGATTCTAATAGATTATATAACTGAACCCATCCAGCTTCGAATCGCTAGGCCGCAATACTCAGTAGGCCCTACGCGACCGCGTGAAGCCAAAATCATAAACTCGTCTAATCAAAAGGTCAATGAAGGTGATCAGCCACAAAATACAGGGCGATACAGTGGCGAAGTTAGGGATATAAGCCGCGACCCAAGACGTTCTCTTCTACAGGATTACTACGGAACCGACCTCTGCGTTGCTCAAATAATGAAGACGATGTGCATCTTTGAAGTTAGGCTTAATAAGTTTGTAATTACATATACATTTTAACATTCTCTCATAACAGTAGTCACTTAAATACCTACTGTTGAGTCTTGAGAAACAATAGCTTACTGTCTTGTATATCGACAGGAAAGCGTGTTTTTGCTTTTCTCAGACGGAGCGGACGACGGGGGCTTGCGCGCTAGTACCGTGTTGGACGGACCTGCCCTCCGACACGCGGTGGCTATGGATTCTTTTGGCCCCAAAGATGCGCCGCTTCACGCACGACCAGCAACACTGAAATCGTCGGACTCCATCAGGACGAAACCGGAGATGTCAGGCTAGACTGACTCTCTGAAGGAGGACTGCGCCAATACTGACATTTTGGGAACTCCACAAAAAGTTAATATAGCCTGTGTATATACCCGAAAGCGCACGACTACCTGGGCACGCAGCTAAAAGTTTCGCGACACGCCGCGTCTCGCTACGAGACGCCAGCTCATTCTGCCCAGCATGCACCCCAACATGACTCCCCAGCAGCAGCAGATGTACCGACAGCAGATGGCTCAGCAGAATCCGCATATACAAGCGCAAATTGCGCAGCAGCAGGCGATGCAGAGACAGCAGATGGCCATGGCAGCGTACGGAATGCAGGGTGGACAGCAACACTTTCAGCCCGGCTTTCCACAACAGCGACGTCCTTCGCCAATGGGTCAGATGCACATGGGCCAACCAGGTCAGCCTAATCCGATGGCCGGATTTGGAGGCATGCCACCACCATCGTCAGCAGGTCCTATGGGCGCAGGCATGCAACCTGGCATGCAGCCTGGTATACACCCGCAGCAGGCCTTCCAGCAGCAGCAGTATATGCAAGCAGCCAGTATGTTCATTCATAAGCGAGCCAGCGTCGTTCCACTCTGTCAAGACGCGCAATCTGCCATGGAACGCTCTTGAAGGTGAGGAAGAAGAAACGCTAACGAGAAGTCACAGACATGCAGTTCCCGGGTGGTATGAACCCCCAGATGATGTCTTCAGGAATGATGCCGACGACACCAAATCGGCCTCCATCTCAGGTGCAGATGACTCCTTCGCCTGCGCCCACAGGAACACCTTCGAATATGGGACAACCGAATGGCATGTCGCCGCCCAATCAAATGCCACCCGGACAGGCCGGCAACCAAGGTTTCCCTCCTCCACCACAACAGCCACAACAGCAGCCCCCGCAAGCTCAGCAGCAAATGGGACCTGGACAACAGCAATTCCAGCAGATGCAGAATCAACACAACAAACAGCAGGGACAGAATTTGAAAGCAGCAGATGCAGTTAATGCTGAAGGAACAAAAGACGCAAACAGCGAGCAGAACTCGCAAAGAGTCAGTGTTCTCTTGGAAGTGAACTCAGTAATGATCAAATGCATTTTGGAGCTGCAGGAGAAGGAGCGAGCAGGGCCGACGAAGCAGGATGGGCAAGCTGGTGGTCAAGGATCACCAACCACTTCAACACCGACAGACGCCACCAATCCAGGCAACGGAGAAGCATCGTCTCCCTCACAGCCCAATCACCCTCAAAAGCCGCAGAACATTGAATGGGTAGGCTTTATGAGACGGTTGCAATGTAATATCGGATACCTCATGAGTGGAGGGAATCCCAAGAAACCTATGTGGCCCCTCCTAATGGATATTCACCAACCACCATCGGACGCGGTGATCAGTATGGATGTTTACAAGCAGCTCAAAAGCCTCTACCAGAGACTGAAAGAGCTTTTCCCTGAGTACAGGTATGTGACCGAACCCTGAGTGGAGTATTGGGGAAATCAACTTGGTCAGCTTTGGCTACAAGCTCGGTGATCTTGAAGCGTATAATGTCCATTGGATACTCACTATTCAGCTTGCTGATATATACATATAGGCCCGGTATCAATCCTGTAACCGGCCAACAAATGCCGATGCCTGGTCAGATGAATCAAGCCGGGAAGCCACCAGGCATGATGGGCCCACCAGGGTCCCAGCAAATGCAGATGCAGATGCAGATGCAGATGCAAATGCAAATGCAGAAGGGTGGCAAGCCGCCGAACGAGATCGCTGCAGGAGGCACTTGAAACACATCTTGGTATTGATTAGCAATCCGAAAGGAAGACTCACCTTGTGACATCCCATCACCTATTCAGGCAGAGTTACCCTTCTTACGCGGAGTTCCTTGGCCAGAAAACAATCGTACCGTGGCTATGTACCCCATTTGAAACAATTTGGAAATTTGAACAACAGACAAGCAGCAGCAGCACGATGCTCCAGAGCCATTCCGAATTCCCGGATACGGTGCAGGCGGACCTACTCCTGGACTTTTGAAACCTCTTCAGTACCCACCGTCAAGTCGAATTACCTCGGGCATGATGTTCATCTTCTTCCAAAGTGGGACCAGATGACGGGTGACTTGAATTGCGTCAACATATCTGCCGTACATTGGATCACCAACAAATGGAATCACATGACCCTTGCCCTTCTTGCTGGTACGGTCGACATATGCGCGACCGCAATCGAGGCGAAAGCTACAGTCGTCTGAGTGAATCCAGCGGAGAACGTCGGCATCGCCCTTGAAGACGTTGCGTAGCTTGATGCGGTACTCAGCTAGGTCAAGGTCGCGCCAACAATAGCGTGCGTCATACAGCATGAGCAGCTGCAAGCGATCCGGATCCCTGTCCGCCAGCAGAGGATTGCCCTGCGCCACGCAATGTTCTTTCTGATAATTATGCATTCGACGACCCGGATACTCGCGAAACGCAGGCTTGGGCGCGAGGTGATGGTGCTGGTGTTTGGCAATAGCTGCTTGCATCACCGCTGCGCTCTTGGGCTGATGAGGCTTGGGTTCCTGGCGCAGCAGCAAGTTTGACCGCCGCTGGCCCTGCTGCCTGGAAATATCTTGCTGTTTCGAACTACCTGAGCCCATTGGAAATGATTACGAAAGAGTTTTGGTTAGCAAGAATGGGGTTTTGGAAGAGAAATGAGAGTTCGACTTTGTTGATTGGGCTGATTTATGGAGGGCCAAATATGATGAAAAGACGGTATTTACCAAGAGTAGTAGCACAGAAGTATTCAACCGTAATTCGATACTTCCCAGAGACCTGATCAACAGGATCTAGTGATGTCGTCTTTGTTTTCCTTTTGATGTCGTCACGCGCAACGTAACGGCTGTGAAGAGCTCAGTTCTCGAGAATGACAGGAGGCGAAAAAATACTCAAGAAAAGCAGGACAAGGAGAGAAAATCAGGCAGGAGCAATAAGAAATAAACATCGACTGAAGATGACGACGCCATGATCTTAATAGCTGTGTGTGTGAAGTATCTTTAAAAAAGGACCTCTGGATGATGAATGACACAAGGCCATGCTCAAATTGACTCGGGCATCAAAGAAAAGGAGTCGGAAAAGCCTGATGAAAGAGCTTGCACCTCGCCATTCGCAGTGTATCTCTTTCACCTTTGTCCTCTGCTTCGAATTGTCTTGAACCTTTTCTTAGACTAGTCTTCTTGTTCCCTTCCCATTCATTGCGATCTTGTGATGTGACAAAGGAATCACAACCAGGCCGAGACATTTCCGATTTGCGCAAGACGAGCATCAGTTGTGAGTGGATGTTCCTATGTCGTTCGTTGGTGACCTTACCGTCCATTCCGACTCATCTGTGATCGGGTGACCTTTGTCTCCTATAATCATCCCGGGCCTTTGGTGATAGTGCTGCTTGCAAGTATAAGACTGACAAAGGATTAATCCGTCAGAGTGTTTCCGTGAAATATGCTGTAGTTGTGCACAAATTTGCAGCGCTGGATATTTACATACTTTGAGTCTCAAAGTTGAGGTGAGACCTGTCTCATTGCTTGGCCAGGGCGTATACAGGGCTGTTGGTGTGCGTTACAGATACTGTTATGGAGTCGTCTGATTTTATATCCGCTTCGACAAGATTTCGTCTACAAATGCGTTTGCACTAACAAGTAAAGTAAATTCCAATGCGAATTTGCGATTATCATTGAGTGATATGCTCTTAATATCAGTTCTATGCTGTCATGATACAGACTGCCAAGTACAGTTGCTAGCCGATGTGTGGCAGGTATGTTTTCGTTATGTGAATTCTCAAAGGGAATATGCAATGCACCAATAAGTCTTGCCACCCAGCCTCATTTCTCATTACGGCTCAATCTCGATAATCGGGCCAGTGTATCGCTTCTTGCCGTGCAGGAACCAGAACGCGGTACTGAAGATCAAAGTTGCACCATACACAATGGGGCAGTAGTTGAGCGTCGCTGCGGTTGGGTTGATACCTGCGGGCCACATGGAGAAGAAGGCACCAATAAAGGAATAGATCATAGCAACGATGGTGATGGGCACGCCATAGCGACCCATCTTGAATGGTCCCCAGGGAATTTCGTGGTCCGGCGTGGTGAGACGCTTGTTGAGCATGACAGCAGCTGCCAATAAGAAAGAGGAATAGTATCCGGCGACGATGAGTGAGAGGAATGCCTGGAAGCCGACAGTTGAGCCGATGTTGATCAGTCCCAGAAGAACGTTGATGATGATGACAGTCACAATTGCCCAGACTGGCAGACGCGATTCTTCTCCAACCCGGGACAGGAAGCGCGAGCCTGGCAGACCACCCTCGCGAGCAAAGGCCCAGATCATGCGTGATGATGTAGCGACAATACCAATGGCGCCAGAGAAAGAAGTGATTATGAGGATGGAAATCTGTGAGTATCAGCAAGACTGCGGACTGCAATTTCATAGGGTTGGGTGCTTAGCTCACCAAGACAATCGCAGCCGTGTCAGACTTGACAGCAGCCCGGTAGATGCCAATGAACGGATAGACCGGGTATTCGTTGATCAGGGACTGAATGTCCGCAGGCATTGTGTACAGCAACGTCAGAAGGAATGCAAAGCCAAGAGAGCCGTTGAGGATCATGGAAGATCCGATGGCAATTGGAATGGTCCTTGCCGCGTCGTGTAGCTCCTCGGCTTGTCAAGTTAGCAAGGGTGTTCTGCCGTCAGATCCTTTTACTTTTTTCTTCGCAGGACTTACCAATGTGATCAGCCCCATCGAGACCGCAGAATGCATTTGTGAAGCCAACGGATCCAACAAATACAGATAGCGCTTGACTGGGCCAGTCTCCCTCGTTGAGAAACGTCCCCCAGACCTCACTCGAGGGCCTGTGATCTCCAAGATACAGCAGACAAATCGTCACAGCAATGAAGCCAATGACGTGCAGAAACAGCGCTACGGATTCAATCTGTGGCAACACCGGACCCAGCCACGTGTTGAAGATGAGACAGAGGAGCAATGCGCCATAGAACAGCAGCGTGCCCTGATATGCGGGCTGTGTATAATCCGGATGCGCAACTGCGATAGCTCCTTGAATGAGGGCGCCTGTAACAAAGGCGGTTCCGGCGACGAGGGCGATGTACGAGATGAGTGACAGCCAGCCGGCGAGATAGCTCAGATACTTTTTGCACCAGGACGGAGAGAAGATAGCAACCCAATTGAACGGCCCTCCAGCCAGGGGAACCCTGTATATGCGTTTAGAGTTGATGCCGGGATATGGCCGCGTGATGGAAGCAGCAGAACCTACATGGAAGCCATTTCGGCGAAGACAGCAGCTTGCGTACATGCTCCGGCCCAAGCGATCAGATAGACGATGATGCTGCCCGCTGGACCACCGTTCTCGAGTGGGAGGTAGATGTCACTTAATTTCCTCCGTGTGAGCTTTTGGAATCTTGCATTCGAATGTTGAGGAGGACCAGAACGTACTTGTTGACAGATTCCCAAGTGATCATCAAGGTGCAAGTGATCCCGATTGCAGAAAGAGTACCGAAGCGTCGCTACAAAGCATAACAGGTCAGTCGAGGATTTTCGGTGGCCAAAGGGTTGGCAATGGTGTCTCACCAGGAGCTTCTGCTTCTTGTTGAAGCGCGCGAGGATTGCCTCGTCGCGGGTCAAGCGCGGGAGGGAAGCTGTGCGGACAGCAGCTTCGACCTCCTTCGGGTCTGACGGCCTCTCCATCTCCATGTCTGCAGACTCGAGTCGCTGGTAGCGGATTGACTGCCTGAAAACAATTTGGCGCGAGGCCGAGGGAGAGGGTTGGTATAAGAAGGCGGAGAGATCAGCAAACATGCGAACGCATAATTTTTTTTCTAGACTCGAGAGAAGAAGGTAGATAGAGACTTTCGCCGCAATCGAAGGTCGCTGAAACGTGGTCGAGGAAAGCAAGTCCGAAGCATGCGAGGCATTAGCCATGTGTGGTAAGATCCAAACGGCAGACGCCATCGTGGTTGGAGGGTGGGTGAGCCAGGATTGCAAATCATGGTAAGCCTGCCAGCGAGCACGACCCGATATCGAGGGGTCTTTGGGGGCCGGTCCAAGAGCGATCATGCCCTAGAGAGGCAGCTTGCGAAGTTTTGGCTCTGCGACAGCACTGATTCCATTGCTGGGTTCACGTAGCTGCATGGTGCTTCAAGGGCCGGTCATCGCAATGTATGAGATGACGACTGGCCGTGCCAGAATCTCAACACCTTGACAGCATGCGGCTGATGCAGGGGAAGAGAACCATTGCGACGGTAGATCGAGAAAGCATGCCTGAATGGTCCTGACCATAACTCTGCACTGGATAGCTCACTCATACCCTACAAACGATGAGAAAAGACTTTTGCTCAGAACCTGGAGTGATCTGTATACAGGAGGTTCATCTTGGCCAATTTGCACATTCATGCGCGCTTTCTCCATCACATAATTCTAAACATTGACATGAATCGTTGGACTGTGCTCACCAGCACTAACAGGTCTGCTTTGTTCGAGTTGCAGAATCCGTAGGCTTGGGAGGGGAGCCTTCAGGGAGACGGCGAGGGAGGAGGTTTCGTGTCCACGGATCATTCTTTCCTAGTTTTCGATAGCGTCGAGCTTCTTCTCCAGAAAATTCAGCAGGCTTGATCAAGTTAGGATAGGGATTGACAATGCCTAGAGGCGGAATGGAACCGGTCACGTCCCGATCAACCACTGGCCGCTGGAGGAAAGTGTCGGAATAAATGGAGCGTCGCATTGAAGGCTTTGGTGGACGAGCTGGCCTTACACTACTGACCCTACACCTAACTGTGGGTGGCGTCCTGTGCTATTTGCCTGCCCCAATTGGCACTCCTGCACACGAGCACACTGGCAGGTGCACCGGACTCGCCTCTTTAGGGGCCTGCTAGGGATCCGACCGTGCCCCCTTCTTGGAGGAAAGGCCTGGTGTCTACCGTCATCTCACAGCTGGCAGTCAACACCATGGCCGTGCAACATGGAGGGCACCACGGCTAGCAGAGTTTTTCTCACCCAGCTAAAAGTCTCCCGCTGGTTGATGGGAAGATAGAGGGGGGTGGATGTCTGGTGGTAAGGGCTGGCCCGCTATCTGCCCTGTCCGCGTCCCGGACCGCCTCCGTGCTCAACTGGTCATTAGTCCTTTCGTGCAATCAGCTGGAGCATTGAGAGGAGATCCACCTGGAGGGCGTAGACGGTGATCGTGTTCTCACTCCCCAAAACATCCATCAAGTCAGCCAGCTGATGGTGTGGAGCACCCGAGCCCACCAACAGCCCTTGAACAGATTTCACTCTGCTTCCTTCGTGTGCGCCTGCAGTCCTCCTTCGGTTAGCCCGTCGTCTATCTAGTCGCCCTCTCCACGACTTTCTTCCCATATTCACCCATCATACGCACGCCTCTCTTTTCTCTGCTGAAGAAGTCGTCGAGGCCCTGTAGCGGCTATCTTCACTTCAGGCATGAGCACACTGCCAATCTGTGGCCCTCTATGTCGCGACAAACTTCATCAAACCCATCAGTACTGAAGGTCCCGCGAACAGCAGGTGTCGCTGAACCGGTCGCCCGCCGTTGCGATGGTACAGGTCGATAGCGACCACCTGGGACCTCTCGCCAACCTCGCAGCATGGATCACAATCGCCGTCGCCGTGCTGCTGGGAGCCGCGAAGGTCTTTACAAAATGGAGGATAACACACGAGCTGTATTACGATGATGGGATCATGGTCTTGTCTATTGTATGTGTGATGCACACTTGAGGTTAAAAGCCTGCTAACCGCTGGCAGATATTCGCTATCGGCACGACGGTGGCAGTCGGTTTCCAAGTAGGGAACGGCCTTGGTCAGCACATGGATCAAGTTTCACAAGATGAGCTGGAGAACCTGCTGAGGGTGAGTACACTGACGGAGCTGGCGCTTTGGCGAGTGCAAAGCTAACGAGTGAAAGTCCATCATGGCCACCGACATTCTCTACCTGCTCACCATCTTCTGTGCCAAACTGTCACTCATTCATTTCCTTCGAAATTTCACCAGAGAAAATCGTCGTCGGATCATCGTCGAGGTTTTCCTGTACTCTACATTCGTCTGGACAGTTGTCGCCGTTTTTACCGTTGCTTTCAGGTGCTCTGTGCCAGAGACATGGAACATACTTGGCGGTCACTGCATCAATCTCGTGAGTGCGGTCCGGGTCGACGGAGTGAATACATACTTACCATCACAGAACGTTTTCTGGACCGTCAACACTGTCGTCGACATCCTCACCCAAACGATAGTCGCCTTCATGCCAATCGCTCTTCTCTACGACGTGCGGATAGCATGGACCAAGAAGAAGCTTGCCATACTTTCTTACATACCCGTAATTACGTGAGTTGATTGCAAAGACTAGCCACCGTGACCAACAGAGACTGACCCTGGCAGCACCGTTCCATTCGAAGTCCTCAGAATCCTCGCCATTTGGAAGACAGACATCACCTCCGACACTCCTTTCTCTTTATTCCACCCATCGTTGTGGACGATTGTCCACGCAAACTACAGCATCATCGCATCCACCAGCACCTTCCTCATCCCGATCATGGAAGCTCTATCCGTTGGCACCATTTCAAGCCAGGTCATCCTCCATCCCAAGCTCGAGAACTCGCACGTGCGGCGTTCGCAACCATTATTTGATGTCACTACAGTCCTCGGCGGCCGTCGCTTCCTCAACAACACAACTGCAGCGGTCTCCTCGGCTGGTAACAGCGGATCCGATCGGAAAGGCAGTGTAGGATTTGGACGTATTCAGAAGATTTTTGGCGGGCAGACGCACTTCGACGGCGAGGATCAGGGGATCACCCAGTTGGGTGCTGATCCCAGATATGGCTCTCGCGAGCATATTGCGATTGGTAGGGTCACTACGTCCGAGGATCGGACGACAGGTGACTTGACGATTACAGAGGAAACGCAACATCAGGCGCAGGAGATTCAGCAGTCGTGATACCCTTTTTGCTTCTACATATTATAGAGATACATTCAAGCTACGGCCGTCACTTTGTTTAATTATCTTACGGTTCTTTATTGGGCCATTTTACGAATACCATGAAATCGTATCCGTCCGACCTCAACAAAATGCGAACTATTCTATCTATTAGGGCAGCTGGCCAAATGAGCCAGCTTTGACCCGAGCATCTGGGAGGTGTTCACTACGCCTGCAAGTTCATACGCAAGTGTATGTCGCTGTAGAAGCTAAGCAAGTAGCTTTGCATTGGCAGGATCCTCCACAAACGAAGCTTAGCGGACCAACATATTAAAAGGCAGCAAAACAACATCGCAATTCTTTTAATGACTTGCGCTGCGTAACAACTTCCGTACAGTATGGCAAGCCACACTCATCTATATAGCCTCAGATGCTCCTTATTATTCTGAAATATGAGGGGAAAAGACAGCACAAGCATCATAGCGTTGAGAATACAGCAGCCACAGAAAGTATCGACGTAACCGTTGCCAAGTCCTTCAGCCCGCACAGACCTCTGTCCCCCATGTCATGCCGAGCCGTCAGCAGCGGGAACCTGTGCGAGCAGCAGTGTGGCATAGGCGGCAGTACTGAGGGACCAAGCACTGCACCAAGCGGGAATGGGAGGAGCCGGTGAGAAGTGAACACAGCGAGTGGTGCAAGAGCAAAGGCCTAGCCCAGGCTAACGCTAACCGACCGATCAGAAAAGGGTGAAAACTTATTGAATCCTCTATCACTCATCACCAAACCCTCAAAAGAGCAGTAGCTACGCCTGCAGGAGCAAAGGTCTTTTTCGCTCGCTGGCTGCGTCTTTGTGTGCGCGGGCTTACCGTAGTCTGCGCCTGATCCATGTCTTAGTCAAGCCTTGGCCTCCACTAAAGCAGCCCGTTACCAACACTTCCTTTGGGCCCCCCTCCTCTATTCATTCATGGGGGGTGCCCGCTAATGCGGGACAATGGCTTACACACTCACCCAGGCGGCCCGCTGGCGAGCTTCCTTGTCGCCCCGAGTATGTGGAAGCTTGCTGCACCGCGGTCCCGGGTTTGCGGCGTGAAAGCCGTCCTCGATGGTGTTTAGCGAGGTGGGCAGATCTAGTGTGCCGGTGGCGCATCACCTGTGACTTGCTGCAGATGGTGGAGCGAGCAGGTACCGCGCAGTCGCAGGGACATAATGAATTTCTCTGGGTTGTAGATCTCATTGGAATCAGAGTGCGATAAGACGTTCGATCAAAGGTCGTAGAGACCTATACATAGATGATTAGATACATCTAGGTATTAAATTGTGATTGGTGAAATTCATATCTGTCACGTTCTTGATACCGTTATCATCAATTAGTTTCGTACACTGTAGTGTCTGCAGAGACGAAAACAAATGAGATCAGACTTCTGACCACAGACAAGAACGTGAAGTATCGTGTTCTGTCACCATAGCAAAGCAAAGGTATTTGCCACAGATCACATCGACCTATAGAACACGAATACACATAATCATTCACTTCAGTAACTTGTGTCGATTTCGTTTTTGCATCCCGGTATCTGAGCATCGGTACGGTTCTGCCTGTTCTAGAAAGCATGAGCCGAGCGGGAAGCCTTCTAACTTCGCCTTTGCAATGACTTTGAAACGACACGTATACTTATATAATTAGCGAAGCTATTACTATGATGCCCTTTCACATACAATTCAACTTGTGCTTGATATGCGCACCATGCAAAATTTCCGCTCCCTTTGTCTTGGGAGAGAGTAGTATTAAACTAGCACCGGGTTGAGTGTCACCGCGTCTTGTTGACTAGCTTGACGTCAAGGTTCACAAAATTTTCGAGACTTTTTACTTGCAAGCAGGAGTCTAATTTAAGATCTCATGAGTTCATGATCCATTCTATCTACGATAAATCCAATTATGATATGATCTCACAACTGAAAGTACAGATTGAGTACTGATCGTGAACGGGCTGAAGCTGATTCCATCATCATCATCTTACCCCGCACCAAGATTTTTCGCTGTTATCAAAGATTACTACGAACATTCTCGATGAAGCATTTCAACAAACGAGAAGAATAAGATGTGGATCCATTGTCAAATCACCAACGAATCATAACTTGCTCAATCTAGCCCACAGCGGTATCACGCTACAAACCTTCGGCCGGGATCGGTCCGGCTTTCACAGCATATTAAACGGACAGATGCGCGGTAAAAGCTATACTTTGAAGTTCTGCAGAGCGATGTGAAAGTTCTGAATTTATATCAAAATTTGTCCAACAAAGCCGTATTCATCTTTATAAAAAAACTGAATTCTGATCGTATGATAATGTAGTATAGATCGCCTGCTTGCCCGGTGTTGCTTACAATTCATCTTGGAAAACTATGATTGTGGCAGATAGAAATATTTTCTCGCCGGTATCGGCTGTCCAAATCTTCAATATCAAGGCACTGACTGTTACAACGGATAATACTAGTAACAATCATGGGTGCCTTCAATATAGAGACCTGCGCAAGGTCAAACATCCTCAAACTAGAGCCATACCGATGTGCGAGAGAGTATGTTGCTTTCATCTCATATTGCTTACTTTATTTAGATGTTTGCTGATGAGTAAATGCGTCATTGTTGAGTCTGACAGAGCAAGACTGATTTTTGAAATGGAACAGTGATTACAAGGACGATGGCACAAACGTTCTCCTTGATGCGAATGAGAATGCATTTGGACCAAGTCTTGCCCTGTCTTCCGACGGCCAGCTTCTCACAAATGGCGATGCACAAGCAGCCGCCAGCAGTACATCATCAACAGCCAACGGCAGCAACAAGCACTCCTCCTCTTTCTCATCATCATCATCATCTCCCGTTGACCTCCTGGGTCTGAACCGCTATCCAGACCCGCACCAGATCGAGCTGAAGCAGCTCTTCTGCAACCTGCGCAACAGCGCGGTCGGCGCCCACTCCAGCAAGCCCCTGACGCCAGAGAATTTCTTCGTCGGAGCCGGCAGCGATGAGGCCATCGACGCCATCCTGCGCTCCTTCTGTGTGCCCGGCCGCGACAAGCTGCTGACTTGCCCGCCTACATACGGCATGTACAGCGTCTCAGCAAGCATCAACGACGTGACCATTGTCAAGGTCCCTCTCGACACCACCCCCGGACCGCCATCCTCTATCTCCCTCGAAGGCTTCCAGCTGCGCCCCAAGGCAATCAACGCAGCCCTGTCCGCCGACCCAAGCATCAAGGTCATCTACATCACCTCGCCCGGCAATCCCACGGGCAACATGGTGCGAAAAGCCGACGTGCGCGCCGTGCTCGAGCACCCGACATGGAACGGCGTTGTCGTTGTCGACGAAGCCTACATCGACTTCGCCGACGACGCACACAACGAGAACGGCGATGGCGCAGCTTCCCTCGCGACCTGGGTCCCCGAGTGGCCCAACCTCATCGTGCTGCAAACCATGAGCAAGGCCTTCGGACTCGCCGGAATCCGCGTTGGTGTCGCTATCGCCGATCCAGCCATCGCGCGCCTCTTCAACAGCCTCAAGGCGCCCTACAACGTCGCGTCACCCAGCAGCGCGCTCGCCATCCAGGCGCTTCAGCCCAACGGCGGGCTGGCCGTCATGCGCAAGTACCGACAGTCCATCATTGAGCAGCGTGACCGGCTTGTCCGCGAGCTACCGCACATCCCAGGCGTCGGACGTCTGCGTGGTGGCAAGGAAGCAAACTTCTTACTCGTCGAGATGCAGAATGCGGGCGGGCAGCCGAGCAACGAGGTCGCGCTGGCGGTATATGAACGTCTGGCGGAGCAAAAGGGCGTTGTTGTTCGCTTCCGTGGCAAAGAGGAGGGCTGCCCTGGTTGCCTGCGCATCACTATTGGCACGGAGCCCGAGACGAGCACGTTTTTGCAGAATCTCGAGATTGTGCTGTCGGACATAGCAAAGGGCAGAGGAAGCGTGCGGCGGGTGAATGGGGCGCAGGAGCAGAAAGATGAGATCAAAGCGAACAATGTGGTGGCATGAGTCTAATTATTTGATATGTATATCATACAGCTTCGCTAGAGGACAAAGTAACAAACCCTTGGCTTTTTGACGCCCCAAAGAATCATTTTACAGAGTGCGTCAAGTAATTGGCTCATCAAACTTTGGTATTTACGATGAGGCCTCTTGTGGGCCTTCGTACCGCTTATCAGATATCATGACTCCATCAAACAAAAATAACAACAGAAAACCGCTAAATACCCATTCGTGAATCATAGAAGCCAGTTTTCTTGCACCGTAGCATAGCAAAAGTTAAAATGTGCACTTCAATCATACCAAAGGAGTCAGCACATCAAAGGCACCTGTACCAACCTTGCCCGGCAAGCCAGTGACAATGCGTGCACTTGGTCCCCTCAGAGTGTCAACGTCAGACTCCATGACTGCATCACGCAAGAAAGCCACCGTAGTCTCGAAGCTCATCTTCGAGAACGGGCTGACAGTACTCTTCAAGCCCAAGCGGCTGAAGGCCAGATAATCGCCATTGCGCGTCATGTGGTCGGCGATGAGGCTGAGATGCCGTTGGTCGACTGCAATACCGTGGCCCTCGAACACACCGCTCATCTCGCGAATCAGCGTTGCTCGCCCTGCTTCGACGCCGTAAACGTTCATCATCGCGACAACGTCGTTGGAGAAGATTCGGTGCGGGTCAATGACGGCCTGGTAGTCGTGCATCGCGACCAGATTGTTTCCTTCCACGACCAGCGTTGCCACGTCCTGCTCTTCGCCAGTCTCGTCATTGCGCAACTTTTCGCTGTCAATCGTGGCGCTTTCGACCGCCTCTATGTACTGCACCACAGCTTTGCGCGAAGCCTCTTCAATTAGGTTCAGCATCAGGATCTTGTCGGTCCCAATACCGTACTCCAGCATCATCTCGCACCATTGACCCTTCTTGGTGTCCCACTTAAATTTAGCCACCGCGTTCTCGCCTTTAAGTATCCGCGCCGCACGCGCTTCTGCCATTGAACTGCTCACTTTACCAGCACCAGTCCTTCTCTCGCTTTGTTTGCCTTCAAGATCATCGTCAGAGTCAGAACTATCCTCATGCTCGCTATTGCTTCCCGCATAGCCTTCGTCCCTATGCGGAGGGTGATCTGGGTCTTGAGCTTCAGATTCGACGCTATTTTCCCGAGCCTTGTCTGCTATTCTTTGATCATCCTCGTCTTCGTCGTAAGCTTTGCCACCCTGTTCAGGCTTGTCCTCGTCTGGCTCATCGTCCTCGTCAGAGTCTTCTGATACCAAGTCGTCGGTACGAGCCTGCTCCTTCCGCCCGCTGTCCTCAGCTGCATCACCTGATGTGCCCGATTTGACTTTCTCTGTTTCACTCGACCCGGCCGAATTACCAATCTCTGGCGGCGCTAGTCCCTTGCTCTTAAGATCCTTTTTAATTGCTTTCATTAGAAGTGGGATGAATTCGTTCTCAATTGCACCGGCCAAGTCCTCCTCTGTAATGGCGTAGGTGTCTCGGTATTCGGCGGCCGGAAAGAAATCGAAACGAATGTCAAACATCTTGGAGCGTGGGAAGGCAATCCCATCGCCAATCCTCTCAGTGACAGAAATTTGGTCGACGACGTCGGCAACGGTCCTCTTCGATAGACCTTTGGCGAACTTTGCTCCGTCGGCTGTGCTGATATCACTGTTGAGGTAAAGTTTCATCTGCGGAGTTGCGAGTCGCTCAGTTGCAGTCATAAGCAATTCTCTCAGACGAGGAATTCCAAGCGTCACGTTCTTTGCCGAGTGACCAGCCAGATGGAATGTGTTCAATGTCATCTGTGTACTTGGCTCGCCGATAGACTGCCCAGCAACGATGCCTACTGGCTCACCAGGCTCAATGATCGCGTGCTGATACATCATCTCCATTAGCATTTGAAAATCCCTCTTGCTGATTTTCTCCTTTGAGCGATCCTTCTTGTCCTTGATCAGACGTTGAGGGTTCTCTTTGATGTACTTCTTCAACCCCGTCGCAAACTTCTCAGACGTGCAGCCCCAGGTGCTGCTCGGATTCCAAAGTGCCAGGGTTGGGTCAGCTATTGCAAGGTCATCCGTCTTGGCGAACTTCCTGGCCACCTTCTGCCCGCCTTCTGAGATCTCTTCGCGGTAGTGTTCCACAGGCATTTGAAAGATCTTGGAGTTGTACGCCGCCGACATGAAATTCTCTGCCTGAAACTTGAAGTTTTGAAGCTGCACCTGCTTCGCTACATCGAGGCCATCTTCTCCATACAGGAACTGGACAACACTGCCATCTGAATCTCGGACAGTAGTGTCGTATTCAACTTGCAGACCTTCCATGCCCTTGATGATACATCTCTGCAAATATCCAGATCGAGAAGTTTTGACTGCAGTATCAATAAGACCTTCTCGACCAGCCATAGTGTGAAAGTAGTATTCTTGTGGCTGTACCCCTGTCAGGAATCTATTTGTGATGTAACCACCAGCACGAATCGATGTTTCGAATGGCTTGAATGCTGGAAGCGTCTTTCCGCTGACCATGGTAGGAGTTCTTCGACCTTCCAGAACTTGTTGCCCAAGATTGCAAGAGATCAGATTGGCGTTGACACCAGAGCCTTTGGCGCCAGATATTGTCATGGTCTGCATCTGATTCCGAGGAAAGGGCTTGAACAGCCCTGAGGGGAGACAACCCTTTGTGATTCCGGATGAGAGATCCTTCGTGCGTGAGTTGTACACCGTGTCCAAGCCCTGCTGTTTCTTGTCATCTCGCAATACGCCTTCGAGACGGCCGAGTAGCTCCGAGTTTGTCCTTGGCACTGATGCTTCGAGAGAAACATACTTTGTTGCAACCTCGTGACCGACCTTGCTCGAATCTTTAAGCAGTTCTCGTCGTCGCTTGTTTCCGGCTTCAGTGAAGACGATGTCTTCCATGCCACAGCTGAAAGCGCGCATATTCTCAAGTCTGGTCAGCATGCGACCCAGAATACTGAGCAGGACGCCGGCTGCAGTATGGCCATAAACTTCGTAGATGGAATGAACAAAACCTCCTTTAGACGGGCCTATTTGTGATTTATCAAGTATTCCGCACAGTAGTTCACCGTCTTTGAACATCACCTCGCCTTCGCCGGGTTGTTTCTTGTCAATGTCATTCCGATGCTCATGCCATCTATCGGTAGGAACGTTGGACTTGCCGCTCATCGTGAGACCAGGGTACTGTGCTGGCTTGATGTTCACAAGCAGGGTCGTGATGATCTGTTTTCCTGACCAAAGAGTGCGCGGCTTCTGTATAACAGGAGGAACGGTGATAATATTCTTTCCAGTTTCCTCAGGTCGAAGACAACTATACAGAAGCTGGTGGTAGTCTTCCCGGGTAAAGAATGTATCTTTGTTACAAAGCCACACTGCCATAGACAAGTGGTCCTGAATGAGACCTCGTAGAGGCTTCCCAGCAGTTCCACTCAAGAATTGATGGTCAGTATCAGCAATCAAGATGGCTTCGGCCCGAGCGGCTTCAGATTGTGGAAAATGTAAATTCATCTCATCACCGTCGAAATCGGCATTGTAGGTATTCGCGTTTGCGTAATGTAGCCGAATAGTTCTCTCTCCTTTCATGACGCGAGCACGATGGCACATCATACTAGGTTTGTGGAGACTTGGTTGTCGGTTGGCGATCAACATGTCGCCATTGTTCAGATGACGATGGACCCTTTTATTCCTGGAACCGTTGGTATTTGTACTCGAAGGTGCAAGAAGCTGATTTGCCAATGCCTGTCGTTCCTCAAAGTTTTTATACCGGAGGTTCACGAGCTGTCCATTCTCGTTCTCAATGGCTGCAGCTCCAGGCCATTTGTCAGGACCATTGAGAACAGCCTGCTTCATTTCATAGAAGTTATGATCGGTGACTGATTCAGGATAGGTCAGTTTCATGGCAAACACCGGTGGCACCCCGATCTCGTTGGTTTCGAGGTCTGGACTGGGTGCAATAACTGAGCGTGCTGCAAAGTTAACTCTTTTCCCCATCATGTTCATCCTGAAGAGCCCCTCCTTCTTCTCTAACTTCTGTTTGATGCCTTCAGGTCCATTGATGTTCGCACGAGCCAGCGGATTCTTGCTGGAATCAATCAAAGTATTGACGGCATCCTGCATGCGAATGAGTGACTGCTGGAGACCGGCGACTGCTCTAGCCCATTGTAATGTGCCTTGCTCAGCCGAGTGAAGATCTCTTCGCATGTCGCTGTAGCCGAACGAAGCATTCAGTATGTCCGAATAACACTTGTTTTGTTCGGCTTCCGTGACCAAGCCGGCGCCCGTCCTCATGTCTGGCCTGTACTTGTTGGGTGTTACGAGAATATCGAAAAGGAAGAACATCTCTGGGCTGATGTCTGTTTCAGAGGATTTGGATGGACGAGATTGGTACAGTAGGCCTAGTATTTCCTTTTCTTCCTGAAACAGCTCTTCTAGACGGGCCTGAGCCATCGCAGGGGTGATAAGCTGCTGGGTGTTGCCACTTTCGCCAAACTTTTGCTTTTGTATGGGTCCTGCCACTGCGGCCGAGTCTAGCAAATTAGTCGAGTCAAGGGCCGTGTCGATATCGGCCTGATCATCCAACTCCTCCCCACTAAGATCGTCTACCTCCATGGCGATGCCTTCATCATCCTGCAGAGCCTCCTTCTTCTTTCGTTTCGCTGCAGCGGCTTGGTGAACGCTTGCTCTCTCCAGCAAAGGTTCAACTAGGCGAATTTCGCGCTGGATGTTGTGTTTCAGGTGATCAGCTTTCATCGGCTTCTGGAAAATTTTGCTGTATCCGTCCTTGCGAAGCTTGTGCGAATATGCTTGACAATGTTCACATTGGTTTATTCTGAGAATCGCTTCCATGAAATCTCTGATCAGCCGACGACGAAACTCAGCAAGCGCCTCTACCTTTGGACTCGGATTAGCAAGAAGATGTCGCTTTCCGCCATTCTGCTTTATGGCCTTCTTCATAAACTTATTTCTTTCTCGTATTATGAGGTGTTTAGGGCTGTCACCACTGTTTGGTCCGTCGTCCTCATCGTCCTCGTCATCCTCAGTTTGCTGTTTCCCAGATTTCTTGCTGACTTGAATCTCATCAATATGCTGCGCTTCATTTATAAGACCATATCGCACGAGTTTCAGCTTGGATGCGAAAGCATGCAAGTCTACACTGCTGATCTTGAACTTCATGCAAGACATGCATTGGCCATTGAGCAGCTTCAGGAGCTGATCGAGGAAGACTGGGTGGAACACTGGGGCGGGGAGCTGTATATGACCAGTGTGGCCAGGGCACAAGCCTTCTAGATCGCATGTTGTGCAGTACGAATCTCCTCGAGTGCCCAAAGCTTGATCATAAAGACCTCCAGGTATGGGAAAGCCGAGTTCCTTGTCGATGGCCTGGGTGTGGGTGATGCGCTTTACCGAGAGCTTTCTGATCTCACTGCGACTCAGGAAACCAAAGTCCACACTCCGCACCTGGGAGGGTAAAGACTGAGGGGTGTTCATCTTGTTGTCATAGATTGGGCTGACATATTACGGAGCTGCAACGGCTGCCTCAAGGCAGAACGAGAAGAAAAAGCTCAATCTAAATCTTTGTGGGCGCCCTTGGTATCCGGTCGTTGTGATTCTTGGACCTTCAAGTTCGCGGGAAAAAAATGTTTAGTTTCGGCGGAAGCTCCGAACGATCTGCGGCCGCTTGGAACTGCGTGACGGGTGATTTTAGTGATTTTCTTGCGTTTGTCGACTTTACCACGCTCATGGCGATCACTTTGTCCGGCATATCCCATTTCGCTCTCGCGTAGTACTGACTCACTTGAAGTAAGTCGATCCCAGGTCGTCAAGACTTGCTGAATATGGTCTCAACATCAAATCTCCTTCAGGCCCAGAAGAGGCCCCATCCGGACGACGACCAGGCGCCAAATGACGAACAGCCACCAGAACCGAAGCGTTCGCGGTCCAACAATGGATCACCTGCACCTCAGTCAAATGGCGCCCCCGGAAGGCCTGACATGAGCGCCATATTGGCACAGGCCAGAGCGCGTCGCGAAGCCATTCAGGCCAGATTAACACGCACGCCGCCAGCCACCACGACAAACACGGCGGCTTCCTCATCAAATGCGGCATCTGCAGCATCTCAAGCAGGGTCAAGCGCAAGTGACAAACTGGCAGCGTTGAAGGCCAGGGTAGCTGCTGCTACTTCGAAGCTCTCTTCGACCCAGGCACCGGCTCGAGCAGCTCCGACGCAGACAACATATACCCCTCCTGTTTACGAAGATGGCCCCTCGAGAGCAAGAGGAGGACTTGACGTTGGGTTGCACCCGGCACTCATGGCAGATGCGGGCAAAGATGCACGATCAGGCAAGGGAAAATCTTTACAACCGAGGTTTTCGACGACCATGGGCAATCGACGCGTGGACAATGGCCCTAGACAAGTGAAATCAAAGGTAAAGAACCAGCTCGATCTGTCGGGACCCTCACTGGAGGAGATACAAAGCAACCCGTACTTCGACGCCACGCTGGGAGGGAACAATGTAACTGGCAGAGCACGGAAATCTAAGCAACTCTTGTTCAATGAGAAAGGCAAATATACTGCACAGGCGGCTGCGCTGCGAAGACAAGCAGCGCTGGAGGCGATGAAAAAGCGAATTGCAGAGCAGTCGCGTAAGGCAGGCATCGATGAGGATATCGACACTGAGAAGGCGTTTCTTGTTGATGGCGCAGTGGATATTGAGTGGTGGGATGAAGGATTGATAAATGGGCAGAATTACGATAATATTGAAGACATGACCCGGCTGAAACTGGACGATGAAGACTCCATTGTCACCAAATATATTCAACATCCGGTACCTTTGGAGCCACCACAAGACAAACATGCTGTCGAGCCGAAGCCGTTGCCTCTCACAACACACGAGCAAGCGAAGAAGCGACGACAAGAGCGGGCAGCAAACATGAAGGAGCAGCAGGCCAAGGTTCGACTGGGTTTGGAGCCAGCACCACCTCCAAAAGTCAAGCTTGGCAACATGATGCGCGTGCTTGGCGAAGAAGCAGTTAAAGATCCTACGGCGGTGGAGGCCAGGGTGAACCGGGAGATCGCTGAACGGAAACAGACTCACGAAGAGGCAAACCAGGCCCGCAAGCTGACCAAAGAGCAGCGGCACGAGAAGATCGAGCAAAGGCAGCAGAAGGACGCCGACCGTGGCGTGTTCGCCAGCGTCTACAAGATTGACTGCTTGGCTAACGGCAGACATCGTTTCAAAATCTCGAAGAATGCTGAGCAGATGGCTCTCACAGGTGTCTGCATTCTGAACCCGAAGTTTTGTCTCGTGATTGTGGAAGGAGGACAGAAGAGTATGCGTGATTACAAGAAGCTGATGATGAACCGGATCAAATGGGACGAGAACGACGCGCCAAATCGAGAGGTGCGAGAGGGCAACAATCAGGCTATGGCCAGCTGGCTGAGCGCAGAAGATGACAATGGGCAGCTGAAGGATCTGTCATCCAATAGGTGTCGACTCATATGGGAAGGACAGGAGCGTCAGCGCGCTTTTAGAAAATGGGGCAGCCGTCAATGCGAGACGGACAAGGATGCGCGTGAACAACTGCAAAGAGCAAATATGGATCTCTATTGGACCATGGCAAGGAATTGGCCAGATGATGAATTCTAGGGATGGTAGACTATGACCAGTCTACAGCCTTGTACTCAATGACATTGTTTGGTAAGCCTTCGGTATTGTTGTCTCAACTGGCTTTTCGGGACATCTTCAACACTTGCCACTGGTCCACCTCGATAGTACTCTGTATTTACACTTGTAAAGGACAATCTCAAGCCTCGTGACCCTCCAGATTATCAGCTTGTGGATTACAAAATAAAGAGCACTGGCTTCTTGTAGGATAGTGCATAGTATGTTTAGATAGTATTGACTGAAAAGGCACGGCCAATCACTGGTCGGAGACATGCTCCGACCATGTTGACTTTCCGGCCGTTACTTTGCAAGTTTCCGCAAACAGAACCTGGAATTGACAACTTGCCTGAGCAAGCAACACAAGCAGCAGCAACGACGATTGGCAGAAACCACACGAAGTCTCAGTCATTCTGCCGCCGGTCATCTTGATTTCAATCAAACACAGCTATTCGCGATGTCTGCTCGTGACAGCGCTTTTCGACGAAACGCGCACACGACACCAACCTACGACCTGATCGCCGGCGGAGGTAGCGAAGACGCAGAAGCAGGCACAAGACGAGGAGGAGAGAGAGGGCGCAGCAACGACGAAAATGCCAGCAACGGACGCGACACAGCATCGCCACCGCCAGCTCGTGTGCTACGACAGACATTCCGGCAGTCATCACGTCCCCCTGGCAACGGTGTGACAGCTACAGCCGACAACGAAGAGCTGCGCGCGGCTCTTAAATCAGCGCGTTACGAAGTCTCGTCCTTAAAGCAGGAGCGCGAGGTTCTGCGATTACAGCATGAGCAAGAGCTGCGCGAGGCTGCTGCACGCGCTGAGGCCGATTTCAAGCGCGCGCAAGGTGCTGCCAGCACACAACGAGCAGCCACCGGTCGGCACGAGGCTCTGGCAAAGGAGTTGGCAGATGTACAAGAGCGAGCTACGGCGCAACAGCGGGAGCTGGAGAAGAAGCTGAGAGTGGCACAGGAGCAGGGCAAGGAAGCGCGCGAGGAGGCTGCTGACACGCAAGCTGAGCTGGCGGGTGTAGAGCGGCAGTGGGGCCATCGATTTCAGGAGCTGGAGAAACGGCATGATGCGCTCCAGAAGACCATGCGCGAGGTGCGGGGAGAGTTGGATGCCAAGGGCTCAAATCTCGAGGCTGCACAGTCCAAGCTCCGAGGTAGAGAGACGGAGGTGGGTGAGCTGGAAGCAGAGCTTTTGCAGCTACGGGCTAATGGCGGAGGCGGTGGAGAAGAGCTGGTCACTGTGCGAGCTCAGTTGACGCAGCAGGTCGATCACATCCGGAAGCTAGAGATAGCTGGGCGTGAGGCTACGACAGAACTCAGGCAGCTGCGGCAGATACAAAAGCGAGCAGCCATTCTTGAGGAAGAGAAGCGATCTCTACAACTTCGCCTCGGCCGGCTAGACGAGACTGAGCGTGAGCTGGATGAGGCGAAATACCAGCGGCAGCTACTGCAAGACGAACGAAACGCATGGGCATCGTATTTGAAGGCCAGTGGCGATGGCAGTGGCGAGGGTGAAGACGAAGAGACATTTGACAGCCCAGAAGCGGTGGCAAGAGCTCTCCGCAATGAGCGGATCGAGAAAGCTTCGTTACTTGACAGGCTTGGAGCTGCGCAGCCGGAGATACTGGAGAAGGAAGCCGCCATTCGCTCGCTCGAGGAAGACAAAGCCAAGCTACAAGCCGAGCTCGCGCAACTAAAGTCAGCAAATACGGACGGGAACTCTACCAGCATACCCAGCGGTGGGAACAGCCGGACACAACGGCTCGAAAGACAACGAGCCATTGCTAATCGAGAGATCCAGTACTTGCGAGAACAGCTTAAAACGTTCGATGCGGAAGACGTGACTGGCGAGATACCCACAGATGCGGAATCTGAGAGCCAACAACGTATTTCACAACTCGAAGAGCTCGTCACACAATACCGAAGCGAGCTGGACACGGTCAATACACAGCTCAATAGCGTCGAAGCTGCGAGCCAGGGTGCCAACATTGCCTCCAAGTCGTTGAAACGGCCTGCTCCCGAAGAGCAAAGCGGCAGCGCAGAAGCCGAAGCAGCAGCGGCACAGGTAGGCGAGCTGTCACGGAAACTGCGCAAACTGCAACAAGAACTTGCCACAGCGCAGACTGCGCATGAAGCTCTAGCATCAGACAACTCAGCGCTCAAGACCCAGCTCTCCTCCGTCCAGGCAACAGCACGCACTCGCGTCCTCGCCCTCCGCAACAACCCCACCGACGACTTTGAAGCACGCAAGTTCTCGACTATTGCACTGCTGCGGCGCGAGAACCAGGCCCTGCTGGAGCAGCTCGAGCAGAGCCGTGCAGTAGCAGCATCAGGCAAAGGCCAGCAGAGCGGAGGGAATAGCAAGAGCCGAATCCAGCGTGGCGAGTACGTGCCGGTTGAGAGCCTCGAGGACGCACAGCTGCGGCTCGAAGAGGCACAAGCCGCCATCCGAGATCGAGAGAAGGGTCACGCTCGACTGAAGCAAGTGTTCGCAGCCAAGAGTCAGGAGATGCGCGAGGCAGTTGCGAGCCTACTGGGCTGGAATGTCGAGTTCCAGCCAAACGGCCGCTTCAGGCTTACCAGTATTTGGGATACAGAAGCAGAAGGAGGAGGTAGCAGCAGTAGCAGACCGAAGGCTGCGAGACACATTACGTTCCATGGCGAGAAGGGCACCATGACTATTGCTGGAGGACCAGACGGAGTGTTTGGGCGTGAGATCAGGAGTTTGGTCCGCTTTTGGGTCGAGGAGAGGAATGAGATTCCGGGCTTCTTGGCTGCGTACACGCTTGAGAACTTAGAGCGGATTGATAGGAGCGGTGAGGTGGGAAGCGATGATGAGATTGAGTAGAAGGGGAATTTGTGAAGTAATTTAGGAGCTGGATGTATGATACCAACGACGCTGCTATGAGATGGAGATATTCTGAATTTTGGACTCTATTGACTACTGTGAACCTTCTTTGATGACTGTGCCATACGGAAGCAAAAGAGATGAACAGAAGCCTTGATTCCAAACTAATACTAAATTATTCTCCGAATTGGCTAAGGTTGTCAACAGTTAAACGAGTTATATTCATCGCTTATGACAGAATAGCATGTTAGGATCCCTGCCACAGCCTCGCACACGACCATTTAATGCCACCGAGGTCGAGGCACCAGCTGCCTTTTTCATTGATCATTTCCTGAAGACTCGTCGAATTCAGTTGGAAGGTCCATTTGCCGCACTCAGTGGAGCCCTTGCCATCTGGGTCTCCCCAGACGGAGAAGTCGAGTATCTCATTATCATGTAACATGCGCGCGAGCCAGAAGCTCCCCAAGGTTCCGTCATGTTTGGCTGGGTCGCTATCAACAAGGAATGGCTGGTTTTGGCCATATTTCAACGGACCTTGTGCTAGTTGTTTTCCGGTGCAGCCGTCCGGTTTCCCATCCTTCGATTCCCATCCCATGATTACTTGTTCCGAAGCTTTCCCCATATTTGGCGTATCTGGCAGCTTCACCGAGCTGGTGAGATCACGAGGTATCAGGACCTCAGCTGTGCTCTCGCCAGCCGTTGCGGAGACAGCCTCAGGCCAGCTGACATAAAATGGGATGGCATCAGCGGAAAGAATCTGGAAAAGTAGGTTCAATAGTGAAGCGATTAGCATGACGTGAGAAATCTCCTAGCTCAACAAAACTGAAGATTAGATGAAGCAGCTGATCAGCCCGCTGATCTGGTAGTATATTGGCAAAACGATTGATAAAATGAGGTGAATCAAGACTATAGGACGCAGTGAAGAAAATATCAGTAGGAAAAGACTGACAACCGATAAAATCAGTGGTTGATCGAAACCAAACAGAACAGTTGAGTGACGAGACTATTTTCGCATCTTGTATTTGACAGAGTCTCTTCACCTGTCAGACCCTACAGAGTCGACCGAAGAACGTATGCACTATCTTTGACCATTGTGTTTTTGGAGGCTGTGGCAATCGTTCCCTTGAGTAAAGCGCTTGGATACGTTCTTTATTTCTTGGTGTTGCTGCATAACAAAGACTGTACTTTGTTTATCGATCCTTTGACACTGAGAAGAGTACCAGATTCTGGGCCTTGCCGGACCCGATGAAAAGAATGAAAAGACTTTCTCTCGATTCAATACCGTATCTGGGAAATGTGGAGGATGGTCCAAATCCCCTTTCGACAGCTGACCAAGTTGTGGTCGGTCAACTTGGCATCGCATCCAATAATTCGCTTCCTGCAAGATTCTTTTTAGGATCAATGCTGCCTTAGACTGTACCTAGGATACTCTTTAGAACTAAATCATGATGCATTATTCCCAATGATTTCAAGAGCCAACAGTCCGGTGAAATTAACCGATGATGCTTGTTCTAACTGAAGCTTTACCGTCAAGAGGCAAGTTCTCTATGGTGTTGCCGATCTTTACTTTGACAGATGCAACCGTGAATGAGACCGATGCGTCTTTAAAGCCTTGGCTTCTCTCTGTCATCTCTTTCAAGTTTGTGTTTGGTTCTTGCAGTGACCATGCAATGCTGACATGAAATCGATCGCTCATGTCATCGACTATCAGGCTACTTTCATCAGGAGTGCTGATTGAAAC
Organism: Erythroxylum anguifugum; assembly: GCA_027478595.1. Lineage (NCBI taxonomy): Eukaryota > Viridiplantae > Streptophyta > Magnoliopsida > Malpighiales > Erythroxylaceae > Erythroxylum > Erythroxylum anguifugum. The sequence goes on along the minus strand of JANIPN010221324.1, from coordinate 56,278 downwards.
TTTCCTCCTCTTGCGATAGGGCGTGTTAGATTCGGTACCAGCTATGAGTTTCTTCTTTGAATAAAGAGCTGGCTGGCCAAATTCTCCAGACACTGTGTTACAGATAGACAAAAGGCGGTTGAGGTCATTCCTCAGTGGTCGGGAGGCTGAAGCAGTTAGGAACCAACGGTTACGCTCCTGATTTGCCTCCCAGTGTAACCGTGCCAGGGATACTGTGAACCTGAGAATGTCAGTCAGAAAAGCATGGTAACTAAAAAAAAAATCCGAGCGGACGTACGGCTTAATGTCAGCCGTCTTCACAGCACGACTAAGCCTCTCGAAAAAGGGTTGCCGCTGATCTGACTGAAGATTCAGCGATCGTGAGAGACTGATATGCAGGGGAAGCTCTGCTCCGAAATCATCTTCTAGTAAGCTTTGGATGCTAGGTTCAGTGCCTTTCTCGCTTTGCTGTAGTTTGACAATAGTGGTCTGTAGTAGATTTGCAGCTTCCGCAGCAGGCCTCCCTAGATTATATCAGTCTCTGCGAGAAGCCTTGGGTTTCACGTTCATGACTTGAGGGGCAGCATATGATGAACGCATTCATAGAGATTCATACATTCGATGTACACGTGAGAGGGCCAGTTCCCTTGGATGTGAGCGTTCGTTCGCTGGCGACCCCCATGAAGTGACGGATCGTCAGTGACAGTGGTCCGTACTGGGGTGGCATAGAGGTCGAGAAAAGAGGTTGGCAAGCCTGGCAGTGTATTATCGTTTTCTTCGCGTGCTTTACGTTTCAATGCATCACGATCAACAGTTGGCGTCTCGCCACTCTCTGATTCAGAGTCGGAATAAGTCACAAGAGCTGCCATACAGAAAGGTGCGATATTGATCAACAACCGGTGGAGACAGCGATGTTTCGACAAGATTTTCTGATTGGTCTGACGCAGGCTGTCATTGAAAACGAAACTTAAATTGATGAGAAAGAGCTAACAGGACTAAAATCTGGGCGCAGTAGCTTAATAGATGCTGCCTCATCTGTATTGGTGATGCAGTTTGAATGCAGCGCAAGAAGTCAAACGTAGGCTGATAACTCACGGTATGAAGGAATGGCTCTACTGTGAATTGAAAAGCATATACCGTAGTTAGAGGCACGAGTGTAATAGTCTCTCAGACTGAAGTAAATTTTATAATTATGTTTGTTTTTAATTTGGTCTGAATTTGGAAGTTCAACCGATTGTTACAGTTTGACTCGGAGTCTCTTCGCGCAATGGCGAGTTGCCGCATTCGCCAGCCACTGCTCAGCCAGCAGTGAGAACCACGAAACCTTCCGATATCTGCCCAAATACAAACAAGTACATCTCCTTCTCTGTCCATAGCTTCGTTGATAAAGATGATCATACTGACAAAGGTATATTTTCTATTGGCCGATTCGTTTGATAGGGTAGTGAGATGAAAGAACGGAGTCGCTCATCATGGATGTTCAAATATAGCGATACTTTTAATTGCGAGACCGTTCTCCCAGTTTACCAAATTGTAGTAACCGAACCCCATAGTTTTGGTCATCCTCGAGAATGATCCTGATCGAGCGATGTAGACGCCTATGATCTACGGCCATCTCGGTGGCCTTAGTTTGACAAGTACAGATCATTTCCAGATCCGTGGTCACTTCCAAGGCGGCTGTGATGACTTCGCACTGGTTTGGCCAGCGCTACTTTTCAGCGACAATGCTGGGTCTATTACTTCATATCGAGGGGATGCCGTATTACACATCTAGAGCAGAAGATATTTCTGATATATAAGTCCGTAGACCCCCTTCCTCTCTCATTCAAGATACATCAACGCCCTAATTGTCCCCAAAATTTGGAACCTACATCCCTATACTACAGTCAACAAACAGGACTTGAGTTTGCTATTATCTTTACCTTCGTCGACAAGATTCACCTGCCTAAGAAAACGCCACGTTTACGGCGTATCCTCCAATGAATCCGTTAGGGCAGTTGAGAGCGCTTCGACAACATGCTCAGTTCATCTCCCAAGATGACGATGCACTGCGCGAGAGTATGATGTATGAAGCACGAAGGCTCATGCTGGACCTTGAACGTCCACATGATGTGATCCATCGTATTGGGTTCCAGGTTCGTGTCTTTTTTTGGGTTTCCGGACCGGTGATACTGAACTCTTTGGATAGCTTATGGAGACCGTGTCGTGCCGTATCGCCTGCAAGATGGGCCTTTTCAAAGCTTTGCAGGAATCGACTCCATTGAGTGCAGAAGAGCTGGCCAAAATATGTGGAGCAGACCCTTTTCTGGTTGGTGAGTTCAGCTTAGCCCAGCATTGAAACATCAAAGCAACTGAAGATAAACAGGCAGAGTGCTTCGCTGTCTGGCATCCTATGGCGCGGTTGGCCAGGAGGGATCGGGTTCGTACAGACCGAACACAGTATCGCGAACTCTTTCGCTCAGAGATATGGAGGCAGGGATCGAATTCGAGTGAGCCATCACAAAACTTAGCTGTAGCTAAGATAGCATCCTATACATGATGAAAGAAGCTGACAAAAAACAACAGTCTCGAGTTTCATTCTCGTGGATGGGCTAGGTTACCGTCATTCCTCGAGGAACGTGGCTGGAAGAATTTTACACAGAGTCATGACACGCCACTGACAGAGGCTTGGAATATGCCACCAGGCTCGACCATCTTCGAAGTCTTGGACAGTAATCCTCACAACGATGCATTCAACATCTACATGTCTGCTTTGAACAAAGGCCATGTCAACTGGTTGGATCTGTATCCTGCTGGAGAGAATCTGATTGACGGGCTCAGCAGCGAAAAAGATGCGGTGATCATGGTTGATGTCGGAGGTGGACTTGGTCATCAGGCTCTGGCCTTCAGGGAGGCGTTTCCTCATGCCTTGGGCAGGTGTATTGTCCAGGATCTCGAACACGCCTTTCCTGCCAAGCACCTCAGGTCGCCAGACGTCGAGTATCAATTGCACGATTTTACCAAAGAACAACCTGTCAAGGGTGCGAGATTCTACTACCTCCGTTATGTGCCACACGACTGGTCGCAGGATTTCAACATCAATCTCTGCACTCAGATTCGCAAGGCCATGAAGCCGGGCTATTCGAAACTGATCGTCAACGAATGGATCATCTCTGGCACCGAACCTTCGATGTACATGACATCAATGGACCTCTGCATGATGTGCTCCACTGGTGGCATGGAACGCACGGAGGAACTGCATCGCGAGTACCTGGAGAAGGCTGGACTGAGGGTGACAAACATTTATAGACCAAAGGATGGCTACAGCGAAGGCGTGATCGAGGCCGAAGTAGCTTAGACACTCATACTAATATTTTTTTGCGCTTCGTCGCAAGTGGTTTATTTGTCGTGATGAAAGAAAAGGATGATGGAAGACAGAATCGGCCAGACAATTTCGACACTGAGATGAAAAGTCCTGGAGCCAGCACGTATACAAGGATATGGGTGAGAGAAGTCGGGTGGAGACCGATCAGACACACCCAACTGAAGTGCCGCTCCAGAGCCTCCCGCCCCGGGGACTCAATCGACCGCATCTCCGTCACTAGCCACCGGATGCCTGGTTGTAGCCTCAGAAACTCAATTGCGAATTATCGTGCCTGCCAGTGGTTTCAACACGTCTACGACCTCCTCCTGCTCTCCAAAAAGAACCCATTTTTTTTTTTAGCAGGTGGTTGAGCAGACGGATGTGCGACCAGAGATGAGACAGATCAGGAAAATCCAAGCGATGCAGGTTCCAAACATGCAGGTCTTGAATAGCCTCGCACAGTCTTGCATTTGCATATTGAATGGCGGTGGCTGTTAGTGGTTGCTTCGCCTGTCCGACCATGCAAGGCAATAGGCGCGCTGCATCGGAAGCTAATACTATTGGCGACACTTCTTGCCAACCGTGACACCGCCCTCAATACTAGGATTACACAGAGTACACTATCGGTTAAAAGCCATGCGGTAGCAGTGCTAGAAGTCTTGACTCAGTCTGGTCTCATAGGCTGGCTGGCAGACACCCGCCTCCACAAGGCGAAAGACGAGGCCCACCCTGCCTGAAGCTATTCGCTGGCCGGTGCCTGAGGAGTCACAGGCAAGCAAGGAGCAGTCAAGGAAGACACGGCACGCAACGGAGATTTATACATGCGCCCACTTGCCACCAGCCTCTCTCGTACTTGCATCGCCCTTTTCCTTTCCATCTCGCTTTTCCTTTCCATCTCGCCTTGTCAACCCCTTTAGCTAGATAATAAAAACTGAAATCGTATTTCTTGTCCTTCATACTCTTCATCTACGTGCACTTGCTCATTTCACGACATTCTGACACTCCTCTACAAGAACTGGTGGTATCTTAACAGCTCAGCATGTCGACCTCCTATACCATACGACGGTACACTGGAGTGCCAGTCTCCCGGAGCATAGTGCCGTACGATGCGAGAGCCGCAGAGACTCCTTCGGTGGTATCTTTCGGCTCGAGTGTAGCGAGCACTATCAGTCCAGGCTCAAGCGTGTCGGCTCATACAAGACGTATGTCCAGTCCCGGGCCAGCTAGGAGGAGACGCTTCCAGCAGCTTGTACCTGATGACGATCACCGCTCTGCCCGCCTGCAGCCGTCTGGCAGGAGCCACAAGGGCAATCGCAGCCGGCAAGATGGATACCACACAATCCACAGTCATGCCGGTAGCGGCAGTGGCAGCAGTGGAAGCCTCGTCATAGTCGCTCCTTCCGCTACACAATCAACGGAAGGAGGCTGGCTCTCAGTGGCATCGCGAGGCACCACCAAGAGCACCACCAAGAGCACCACCAGCACTCCATCCCGTCGCGCACTTTCTCCACCACCATCCACGCTCTCCTCCGCGTCCTCCTCATCCTCATCCTCATCCTCCTCAGCCACACCTTCCACACACAGCCCCACTTCAGCCAATCTAACTTCTCTCAACACCCGCGACCTCCAACTCGCCAACTCTCCACTAATCCTGACCCTACCGCACGACGAAGCCCGACTGGCAGCCTACATGACGTACCTTACGCGCGTCGAGAACGTGGACCCCGCATCCGCAACGGCGTATTTGGCGACACGACAAGATTGTACTGGCGCAGCTCGCCGGCTGGAGATACTGGCCTCGGCGGACGATGGGGGCGCAGCGGCAGAGCTGTTCGTCACGGATCTGCTACGCAAGCATCGCGCGGTGTGCCGGAGGGTCATCTGGCGCGGGCATCGGCGAGACGAAGAGCTCGAGCGTTGGTTGGCCGATTTTTGTGCGGATCGGTGGGATTGGCCTGGGTCGAAAGCGAGAGGGAGGAGGTGAGGGATGGGATGGGGTTGTTGATGCATTCGAGGCTCATGTCGATTTATTTTTCTTTCTTTCCTTTTCGTATCTGAAGTCCGCTGTCTTGCAAATTATCGAATGTGATGGACTCGGGTTGGAAGCTCAAGACTTTCAAATTCATTTATCGTCATCTGAGATCGGCAATATGCTGAGTCGGTTTATCAATGAGCACAGGCAACACGCTTTCTGCAAATCAGCTTTAGCAATTTCATTTTGCTCATTATGATACAACCTATTGAAATAGACAATCCTGCCCACTCGCTCTCGAACCAAGTCCACCACTACTTGTGCGTTGTCGGTGCCACTCCAGCTGACAGCACGCTTGGCAAGTCTGCTTCACCCATACTGTAGAGCAGACCGATACCCCAGGCCACCAGTGCTGTGGCGGCGATGCCGAAGCCTGAGAAGAGCCAAAATTGCACGCTGATGTCGCGCTTCTGGCAAGCTGGACCACCCCAGTACACTGTGCCGTACGACTCTTTGGTCGACGCGCAAACGCAGCTGAAGCATGCTTTCTCCTTGTCCGTACTCTTGCAGCTGCCGTGTCCCGAGCACTTGTTCGTCCGCGCCTCGCACTCGGCCTTGCTGTCAGCACATCGCCCCATTGTTGTGTTAACCGACGACCACTTTCCTTTCAGTGGAGCTGCGCTTAGCGTGTCTGGCTTCTTCAATGTCGCTGGGCTAAGAGAGCTTGACGAGGAAGCGCTCGAAATGATCTCTTCGTCCTGCTCCCTCTTTCTCAGGCCACTAGTGTCCCAGGCTCGGTCTCCCAGCACACTTTTCGAAATATTCGGGACAATTACCACAGTGATCTGACGGTCATGATCTTCTGTTGCAGATCGGAGGAAGTTGTTGACGGTAACTTGATAATCGCTCTCCTTCTGACTCTGGGTCTGAGTGAGGTGGAAGATATCCGTAATGTCACCATTTGACCACTGTCCAGACTCCAGCCATTTGACGTCGTCTGCTACGAGTTTCTGCTCCGTTTGCGCACTTGTTCCCGAGCCCATCACTTTGCAGGCTCCGTATCCCTAGTCATAGTCAGTGGAGGGCGCTTCATGACAGGAGGAGAAAAAAGAACCAACCTCTGGTCCACTTGTGGCACCGAATGCCACATTTGTATTTCTTACGTCCCTGGCACCGAGCCTGCACCCCTTGTTCTGGCCATTGCCAGTTTCCGTCAAAGTTATCAATTCTTCAACCAATCGCCTGTTTGCCCTTGACGTTGGATTGTCAGATAGTTGTGCCGCCTTGGTGAACAAGCTATTTGATTCTTGGACGGCTTGCTCTAGTGTGAGTCCCTCGATGATGTAAAGAGACTTTCGCTGCTTGCTGTTCTTCTGCGGGGCGAAAAGTGGTTTCTGTGACTCAGGTGCACTGTTCAAGAGCTTCAAAACACTTTCATCAGCCTTTGCATTGGTTAGACTGAAATGTTCATCGAGACCCAGACGCTGTGCAAGGAAGAGCGCAGCATTCGGCAAGGAAATGGTGGGAACGGATTGTGGTGGCGATTGTGCCGATTTGGAGAATGTGTAGATGAAGCCATCGTATGTTGCAGCAGCAGCCACAACAGTGCAGACTGCTGACAGAGCAACGGAAAGCTTCATCGCGGCAATTAATAGTGAGATGTCGGGGTGTTTGGAGGTATTCGGACGATGAGGATGAAGCAGTTGTGGAGGTCCGCATGAGCAGCAGCAGCAGCAGCCTGTTGTTATCTCCGCTATCTCAGAACATGATCACGTGTTTCCACTGTCATGACGAGCCTCTAACTAAAGTCGATCTTCCTCCAAAGGAGCATGGAAGCACCATACACTCTGATGGTATACTCGTAGACTTTATTGCACTTAATGACTTGAAGTTGCGTGCATCAGAGAGACATGCTGGTCGTGCAGCGTTTGTTCTTGGAAAGCAGACGTCAGCAAAGAAAGACAAGCTGTCCTTGCATCACGACTTAAGGGCCGATTGTTCTCAGATCAATGCATTCAGAACTATTTGGAAGTAGACATTGCTTAGTAGTACATCATGCACGGTACATTAGTTGGGTTATTTGACAGAGATGCTTTTGATAATTTCGGAGATGCCGCGTTCATGAGCGTGATATTCAGTTTATTCTTTAGCCTGAGGTTTGCTCCAATAAAGCTCCCAGGCGGAATTTAGTCAGGTTTGAACCCCGTTCGAATAAGAGGGTTATGCATATTCTTTGCAAAATCCCCAAAATTACATGGCTCGCGACATCGTGCATTTCTTGCGACATCGAGCACCTGACCAGCTAGGCCGTTCCTATTAGTTACTTCTCCCAAGTCAGGATGCAGCTGTCCACGAAGGTAGCGCTACCTTTGACTGGAATGCGCTCACATTTGTCCTACACTTTGGCGGGAGTATAATCTGTTCCTTGCTGGTGGGGGCTGCTTCGCGGCAAATTAGATTATTCGGGAAAACTTTCTGTAGTTTCTCAGCGCATTCTACTTGACATTAGCCTTTCCATCCATTGCACATGGGGCAAAGGTCTGAAGCTTTCTCCAAGAAATCTTCATCGCAGAAGTGTTACAACGTAGACAGAAGGTAAACTTCCTTAAAAGTTATCTTCCAAAGGTCGGTCCTCTGCGTTTGAGAAGCCACAGGCCTAGAAGAAACTATGAATTCAAACGCCAAGTGAATGCAAGAATTCCACACTAGGTCATCATGGATGACACGAGAAGGTGGAAAGTCACAGGTTGGGATGTTGGATCTTGTCCCACCTGTGTAGTCACCGGCTCCGATATTGAGCTTCTTCCATCAACAGAAAGACTTCACTATTTACGGGGGAGATGAAAAGAATGAATGAGATGGAGGGACCAAGATCGACACCTCTGTACTTCTGAGTTCAGTTGCTGAGTGGGGTTTTGCTCAATCTTTTGTTTGCTTGAGGTACTCTGGTAGGTTTCGCGATGTCTCCTGCTGTCCTTCTCTTCACGTCAGACTAGGTCCAGCCCCTCATGCGGCGCCACTAATAACGAGTTGAGGGGCAGTGGAGATCTGGTTCGCCGGCGCTCTACCTGCTGTCGTGTCAAGCCAAAAGGGTGGATCGGCCGGCCCGCGGTGAAAGTATCGTGTCTAGTCTGGTATAGGTACAATCTAGCTCCAGCAGGTATTCACATTTTCCAGCCCCTTCAAGAGAAAAAAAGATTGTTCTGATGAGACCCTGGCAGTCCTACTGAAACGTGTGATGGTGCACCACAGCCTTTTTCCCTGCATGGGTGCCCCTCAGAAAAATATGCCTGTGCAAGCTGCCTCCTCTACCTGGAGCCTGCTCCGAACGACAATTATCCTGAAGTACCAGTAAAGCAGGCGCGAGGAAACAGGGTCTCACTCTTCTCAAGAGCAGCATTTGTACGCTGACAGCTGTTCCCGCGCCGCCTGCTATTCTCTTCCCTCAACTGATGCCCGCCCGCCAAAAAAAGAGGATGAGAGGCTAGATGCCAGTGCCTCTCAAGCTTCCCTCTTTTCATCCTCCCTTGCTGCCGAATTTTCCTTGCCGCCATCATCGTCATCTATTCCAGCATAAAATCTTCAGCATAATATCCAGGTTCCAACGGCCATCTACAGCCCACCAAGTCTCCTCTGCCGCTGGCTTGTAGGACGAGTCGACAACAAATAATATTCATTGGCTGCTAATCCCGATTAAGGAAATAGCTTCCTCCGTTCACATGCGCCTGCGCACCTCGACCCACGAAGACAGTTCGGGCCTTTGCGGAACCAGAGGCGACCCTCCCTCCAAGGCCCTCGGCATCGAAGTTTGATTGACAGATCAGACCAGAAGCGTGTTTAGGGATCATCAGCAGCGGTAGTGTCAGCTGCTGCAGCAGCAGCAGCAGCACGAGCAGCTGATGGGTTCTCCTCCTGCAGTAGTCATTGTCGTCAGGTACTTCCAGCGCCCGTTCCTCACTGTTCTCGACCTGAGCCCCTCTCCGTTTTCCTTCTTTCCTAGCTGCTTTCTGTGCTAACACGATAGCAGACATGGCGCACGACTGGACCAAGCAGATAGGACCTGGCATTTGAACTCTCCAACACCATATGACCCTCCTCTCACATACGGCGGTTGGACCCAGTGTCGAGCTCTTGGCGTGCGCATTGCAGAACTGCTCCAGACACGCGAACAGATATTCGAGGCGACTCACCAGGAGGAAGAGCTAGGAAACGGTACAAATGGGAGTGCGCGCACAGGGAGGAGAGGGAGGCCCAGGAGGAAGAAGCATCGGGTCATTGTGCATTCCTCGCCTTTTCTTCGCTGTGTTCAATCTTCGATAGCCATCAGCTCGGGCGTCAGCCAGTTCAACGGTCTCAACCACCATGCTAGGAACCGATCACGACAGCGCGCCACACCTCGCCACTCTTCAAGCGGCGAGACATCTCTTGAGAAGGAGATGTCAAGGCTATCCACCATCACCGACGAGGATGGTGAGCAGCCCGAGAGGAGATTCAACTTTCACAAAACCGTCAACTCTGCTGTCAAGACGAAGCTGCGCTTGGATGCCTGGCTGGGAGAGTGGCTCTCTCCCGAGTACTATGAAAAGATCACGCCTCCACCAGACTCGCTCCTGATGCTTGCCAGTGCCAAGTCGGAACTGCTTCATCGAGGTGAACCCATTGCTATGGAGGAACAAAGGCCGAGGTCGGCCCGGCCTCGTGTGAGCTCGTCGTCGGGGTTGTGGGGCAGTCCAACGGTGGGGAACTCTCCAGCGGACTCTGGCGATGAGCAGGCGGTTCACGAGACAGATGACAAATTGGACGTAAGACGCTCTCAGCCGAGAGATCGTGCTGCTAGCCATGGTGCTGATGACAGTTCGCCAACTTCACCGAGATTGCACAAAGGCGGTACATACACACCACGAACCGGATATACGCCGCCAACACCAATGTATGCAATCTCGCCCCATGAGCCTATCCCACCAGGCTACGTGGCGCACGCTCGTGACCATTGCGTTGACGTCGACTTTCAGTGGGACAGTATGAGGCCACCTCAGAACTGGGGTGACGGTGGCAAGTACGGCGAGGAGTGGAGCTCGATGCATCGACGCTTCAGGCACGGCATCAACTCCATGGTCAACTGGTATCGCCGGCACGTGGAGTCATCCCACCAGCTGCATGGCCACCTGCGAACCCTGCACCCGCCTAAAAGGGATGAGGATGATGACGAGGACACCGACACTGTGGTGATATTGGTCACACACAGCGCCGGCTGCAATGCTCTGATCGGTGCCCTGACCAATCAGCCAGTCCTCATCGACATAGCCATGTCCAGCTTAACAATGGCAATCCTTCGAGACAGACCCTTGTCGCCACCGCCTGCCTCTGGCTCAAACGGCAGGAGACAGTCGCTATCACAAGACTCGGGTCTTGCACAGGAATATGAGGTGTCACTGACCGCATCAACAGACCATTTACGACCGGGTTCGGCGTCAAGTGCATCTTCGACGCCTGCTCCTGTTGATATGCCAACAGCTCTGAAGGTATTTGCTCCTCAGGCACTCCAAAGGAGTAACACATTACCAATAAGGCATACACCGCCTCCAGCGCGTCACGTTAGCCCGTCGGGATCACGCAACCGAAGCACAAGTGTTAGCAAGATGTCCTTTGTTCCGTCACCGCTAAACCCCAACGCTAGCGGCTCACCCTCCTCCCCGATCCAGCAGAAGACATGGCTGGAGAGCCACAAGCCGGCACCGCAAAAGAGTTGGATGGATGCACACAGACAGCAGCCGGCTCAAGCGAGCAACGGATCAGCCGCCTCTTCCGAGGAGACTAATAAACCGAAGCCTGCTCTAGTTCATAGTAACAACAGCGGTAGCGCGTCAGGCACCGGTATGTGGTCTGCTAAGCCAAAAGAGCCGATGCCAGGACTCTGGCAGCGGCCTGGTGAAGTGCCCAAGAGTGGACCGGGCACTGCGGTTGCCCATCAGCCTTGGCAACCACCCAAGGGGCCAGAGAAACCGGTGGGCTGGTTGGCGCCACCAAAGATCAACACATCGAACCTGTCGCCGAGCTCGGCGGAGCACAGGCCCAGCGGTGCTAGCAGTCCCAAATCGGACACAAGATCGGTCAGGTTTGCTCCTAGTGTGAAGACAGATGACGACGATGACGACCCATCACTGTCCCCACGCTCGCGCAGCTCGGATCATTCCAAAGACATGCCCTTGCAGGAAGAGATTGACGAAGCTTTACTAGAAGGCCTTGATGAGGCCGAAGTTGCCCGACTCTCAAAGAAACCATCGGCAACAAATGTGAAGATACGCGAACTGGGACTGAAGCGAAGATGGACCATGAACGACGAGCGAAACCAAGAAAGGGAATCGGGCGATTGGAGGATGGAGCAATGGATGTCATGAATCTCATAACTGCTCAAACCTCGACAAGAGATGATTTTGTACACGTTTAATTTATCGGGTTCCATGGAAGGCGGCGTTGTGGAGGCTTGTGGTAGAAAAACGGCGATCACGCAGTGCTCTCTTGACGGGGCTTTTCCTCTTAACAAATCCCTCAACAAGGCATAGCGTGGTGTTCAAATGGACGTATTGACGAGCAGAATGTGATGCACGACCTAATGTTGGATCTATCAAAACTTCAGTTGTGGAAGAAGAAAATTTGATGAAATGTAATGATCATATATTCTAGCCATATGAAACTTTCCAAGGTTTAGCTCATCGTCAATCTGTCTCGTGTCTTGTCTGGTCACTACCTAGGTATTCTTTCGATCCTGGTAAAGTTTATCAGAAACACACTACATGCCTCAACATTTGCTGTGTCCGCCTGTTAATGTGCCTTGCGTACCGATCAGGTCTCAGAGAGCCTCGTTTCTTGTACCTATATCACGTAGGACAGTGGGACTTCGACATATTCTCGATCTGCAAGAACAAATCCAGTCCATACACTAGCGCGGCAACACAGCCGCACGCGCGCGGGAGCCTCCCATCCAAACATTTTCTTTCCCACTGGCCTCATCCGCTGGCCGCTCAGGGGACCCCACCAAAAAATTGCTGATGTGAGCCGACGGCTGAGACCTTGGGCCCAGAAATCCACTGGGTACCGCCGGGTCGAATCTGTATCGGCGTGTCTCTTTCTACTCGTGATCAGCTAGGTACATGCACGTGCTACATTTGCCTGTTGCATCTTGAGCTATAATTCTGGGAGGCTCATTTTGGGAGTGGCTTGTACTGCTTGCTCGCGCGCACGCGCGCGACTGTGACGAGAGGATCGAGCGGGCTTTTCTGCCAATAGGATATCGTGCCGTCTTGAGAGGCTATCGCCTCCTTTATTTTTGTGGCTCTCCTTATGGGGAAAAATTGAGATTTGCGTATGCCTTGTCCCCTGACAATTGAGGGATTCAACTGTCAAAGTGGCACAGACAGCGAGTCTACTTGCAAGTCCGGTTGCTCACATATAAGTGGCAGCGTACATATCTGCCCTGTTCTGTCACTCATTCTATCTCGCTGTTCGCTTCGTTTGTCACTGTGTCAAACCTAGCCCATATCTCGTTCGCGCCTTCCACTTGTTCCTAGTATTGTGTTCTGAGGAGTTTGTCACTTTTGTCTACTGTCATCATTCTTCAAGAAGTGCTCGGCATTTTAGTTCCTCTTACCCACAGCGCAAAGTATCCCTAAATTTCTTTCGCGTCATTCCAATCGTTTCTACATATTGCAGACAAGATCCTATCGAAGTCGTTGAGTACCCTCTCTTGATATTTTCCGAGCATAGCTAGTACTTGCTGAAACAATGTCACTGGAAGTGAAGGGTGCTTGGGATGGCATCCAAACCGTCTCTGCGTGGTTCAACCAGTTTCCTACTTTTGGATTTGATGCCAGCAAAGACATCATCGATGAGTTCGGACGACTCTCGTCCTATCGCCAGCTGCGCAAGAAAGCTGAGAGAGCCCACTTCAGAGCCTTGACGAGCGTGGTAGCTGTAGAAGTCAGCAAGTCTAAGAGCAAGACAAAGTACGACTCTTTTGCTCTACCGTTCTTTGCCAAGTTTCCGAAATTCAACCACAAATCAAGCGAGACAGTGTCGAAAGAGTTTCAACGCCTTGTTGGAGACCAGCGGTGGCCCAAATGGAAAGAGTCCAGCGGAATGGCTGGCAAACCAATTCGGTTGCTTCGACGTGTGGTTGAGGAGACCTTTTCTCAAAGACTGGACCAGCCACTGAAGGAGGCAGCAGAGCGCGAATCCGACATTCTGTCCAAAAAGCTTTCCAGTTTGAATGACAAAATCAAAGGCAAAGCCAAGAATCATCCTGCTGTTGAGAAGGAGTCACGGATCCCTGTGAAAAGCTTCGGTGGGGACCAAATAATCAGAATTCGGCCCACAGCTCGCAGTTACTCAGGTGACAGCTCTGACACAGTTTCGGACTTCTTTGAGCAGTTCGACACTTTTGATCACGATCCTGTCGCAGACCTTGTTTCTGAGTTCGACAGACTTGCGATCCAGCAAAAGTGGGCACCGGGATCGAAACAGTACTACAGGCGGCGAACAGAATGTCTTGCAAAGGCGTTTCAGGACGACTTTCAAGGGATTGGACCTTTGACCATCGATGACGAAGATGACGAAGACGATGACGGCGAAGGCGGGGCTGGCGTCTCTCTTCGTCACATATCCAAGCTCGCTCACTGGCAGACACTCTGCGGCGAACTGGGTATCGAACCAATACCTCCAACCATGACTCAGTGCAGAAAGGTACGCAGGAAAAGATCAGCGAATCTGATGTGACCTGTTGAGGACTTGCTGATAACGTTGATTCGCAGGCTCTGAAAGCACTCAAGATCAACCTTGTTGACCTGGTTGAGGCCCGAAACAAGAACAGATACAGCAAGGATGGTCTGGTCCAGGTCCAGAGGTTTGCTTCGGAAGCTGCTCTGGCCCGCTACACGCTCAAGACTCCGGGAAAAATATTCCCTAAAAAGATTGCAAAACGTTCTGGTGCTATTGGCGAGCTACTGATACGTGTGTTTTGAGGAAGCAAAAATAGTTATTGGCGCGATGGCCGTCCTGAGCAATGGCAAGGATAGAGCGGACTTGCTTTTTCATTGACTTTCAGATGACAAGAATAGATATAAGCGTCACATCTATTAGAAACTGTTGGAATTGGCCCTCTGGAGTTGGCACAAGCCGAGCGTTATTTCAACCCATAGTACTTGAGTGCCAAGCATGACTGCCTAAGGCGCGGATCTGAAATCATCACAAAATACTTAATAACGTATGTTTGGTCGTGATGACGTCTGAATTATTGGGCTATATTCTGTGATATCACGTAGATAATGCGGAACCTGCAGAGTGCTGCTGGACGTAGCAAGACGAACATCGCCTGCCAAGGTGTTACTGAGCCGTCAATAAGTTTTTGACCGCGGGGCTCCCACCCGCTCCGTAGATTGAAAGTAATGTTCTTAAGAAATTAGTATTATAATAGAAAATTTCTATACTTGATACTTTATTTAAGACCCTAAGTGTTATACTAAAGAAGAGAGTGTATAAAGTTATAATTGATCCGATTCACTATAAAAATTCAAAATAATTGAGTCTTACTACCGGGCCGCGGTCAAAAACTTGTTGACCACTCGGTATATGTATTCAGTATCTTTGTTTGGTGGAGTGAGGAGCCGAAAGACTCCACTACTGAGCCGAAATTTGCCGTCTTTCTTACAGCCTGGCATTCAAGATTTTTCATTGGGAGCTATTTGGTTCAGAACGATCTTCTTTGTGTCTTGTCGGACCCATTTTCACTGAGGGCTCCTACGATGTCATCCCATCGCTGGAGTCGGGACGAGATCAGAAGCAGTTATACAAATTTGTCGTTCCTACTGTATGCCGAGCCATACAACGTGGACAACTGGATCAACAGAGCATCGTTCTTCCGCTCCTGCGACTATCACGATCTTGCCGTTGGCGATTTTTACAAAGCATTGCTGCTTATTGATGATGCCCTCGACTCCAGCGGCGAATACCACGTGCAAGCACTGGAGTCTTACAAGCATCCAAATGCAAAGACAGAGGCAGACAATGAGAACGTCAGTGAAGAAGTGGTGAAGTGGCTGAATGTTGACTCGTTGTTTTGTTATGCCGGACTGACTGATTGCCTACTTGGTCTCGGCTGTTTATATGACGCATATCAATTTTGCGAAAGAGGTCTAAGAATCGATCCATCGCACAAGGCTTTGAAGACCGCGAAGACAAAGATCATCAAGGCGAGCCAAGAGGCAGAAAAGAGAGCTGCGGCTTCTACAGAGACTGAGATCTTCGAGATCGAGTCTCTTCGAAAGCGGACACAAGTTCGTCGTGAGATTTATCCGTGGAATGATCATGAACCCGATCGCTATGCCGACGACGCTCTCAGATCGCTCAACGAGAAGCTGAGCCAGGTAGCTCCCAGTTGTGAAGTACGAGTCGTCGAACTTCCACTGCTCCGACACGAGTTGGCTGAATTAGGCGGCAATGATACAACAGGCGACACTGTAAAGCAATTGGGCCTTTTTGCCAAGATAGATATTGCTCCAGGCGCAACAATCCTGACTGAGAAGAGCTTGCTTGCTGTCAACAATCGATTACACGATGAGCTCTGTGACGCCTGTAGTGCTGAGCTCCCTGAAAATCCAGAGAACTCATTTGCCTGCAATGAGTGCCAGACGACAATCTTCTGTAGTCATAACTGCCTTGAGCAAGCGCTGCAATCGTATCACCCTGCCGTCTGCGACAATGAAGACTTCGAAGCAATCAACAAGGACGTCGACATCATGGAAGCTACAGATGCACTCTACAGCCTTCTCTTGGGGAGAGCAATATGCATGTCAGAGACGCAAAATGTCAATCCTTTGGATCTTGACGAGACGTCCTTTCTATGGGGCGACTATTCGCCGTGGACCCCCCCGTCAAAAGTGGGCCAGAGCAACTTCCAAAGGCCTCCAGAAAGGGAGTGTGAGCTGCCGTGGTCTTTCCAATACAACGTTGCCAGCCCGATACATGTTCTTACGACTCTCGACCTTGACATCTTCGCTACCACGCCCAAATATGACTTCTGGATCCTCAACACGTTATTTGCCAAGTTTCGTGGCGTTGCGAATGCGCGGATGAACACTCGAACGGGCAAGCCAGAGGTTGCGGCTGTGCATCCCCTCTGGTGCCTCGCCAACCACAGCTGCGCTCCCAACGTGCGTTGGGAGTGGGGAGGAGAGATCAAGATGTGGACACGCGATGGTGCAAAAGGGGAGGTAGTTCGTTGGGGTAAGCATGCCGATGCGGATGATTCGAGATGGGCAGGTGGCGTTCACGCAGACCAGGAGATCCTCAATCATTACTGCGACATTCAACTTCCAGTCAAAGAACGACGCGAATGGGCAGTTGGCGCTCTCGGAGGTAAGTGCCAGTGCGAGCGATGCCAATTCGAATTGTCAACAGACAGCAAAGAATGAATCAAAACCAAATGAACAACGGTCTGATTTTCGAACTCCCATTACATTAATCTGAATAGTAGATCAGTGTTTCGGCAACCGCCCCGAAGATAACGTCCATCTCGCAGCCTACCTAGGTAGTGACGCTCAAAGAATGCTTTGTCTGACAAAGGCACATGGCTGGTCAGCACAATGCGAACAATGCCGATTGATACCCACCTGTACCATTGTTCTCCCAACATACAAATTGATCTGCCTGGATGGCCTTATGAAAATTTCAGCAAGCCGCTTTTGAGAAGCAGTCACAGGATAAGTATATTCGTATTTTAAAGGAAGGGAAGCAAAAGCTGACAAGTTTCGAAGCTTTCGAGATCCGGTATTCTCAAACTTCCTTTGATCGATCATCATCCCGTGTGTTGCTTGTTCACCGTTACACCGAATTCACTCTAAGCTAAAAAAAAAAAAAAAAAAAGAACTTTTTAAACATGGATTACTCAAGTCGATGGTCTTTCCAGCGTTCTCGCAAGGTTGACATCGCGAATGAAACGCGAGCCGCGCTACAAAAGCTAAGCATCATACCAGGCGTGGAGAAGAAGCTCTACGGCCAAAAGGAAAGCACACGCAGCTCGACCTACATCCGACGCGACGCCAGCCCCGACTCCCAGCGCCCACCTTACGTAGCATTTCGCGAGCTGAGCCGCCGCCCGCACCACAAGAAGCCGCAAGCGGCATCACAGACGGTGCAGCAGTCCAAGCGCGCCGCTGTCATCGTGCCTCCATTCCCAACCCCTTCCCCTCCACCACCCACCCCTCCACCCAAGCTACAACGCTCCGGCCCGAGCATACCCTACCAGGGCAAGGGGGTGGCAAACAAGGCAGAGGAGGCTTTGCGACGCGACTATCAGCGCATATACGGCGGCAACTTCTCTCTGCAGGACTACTACAAGATCCACCGCGAGTACGCCAAGTGCGAGAAGTTCGGCACTGAGGATCCCCAGCGCGTCCTGTACCGGCGCGGCTCACTCGCCGTCTACGAGAGCGTCAAGCCGCGCCAGAACCCCGTGGACCGGGTCGAGACGGCCTACAACGTCGCCATGGCGCAGGAGACGCACTACAGCAAGCGGGAAGAGGAGCCATACGTCTACCACGGCCGACACGGCCGCACGGGCGCCGACGAGGATTTTGTACGCTACCCGGCCATTCAGTATGACGAGGCCGAATTTGAGCGCATGTACGCCGAGCGCAACCGGCATGCGGACGCCCGCGACCAGTCACGTGACCTGCATAGTGAGAGGGTGAGGGCGAGGACGAGGAGGCATCGCTCAGAGATTCCTCCAGCCCCCGCCGGTGGCCCGTTCTTTGATATCCCGCCGAGCAACCGTGACGATAAGACGCAGTATGTCGTGGCGGGATACTCGACGCCGCCGAAGCTCAAGCGCAAGACGGTTCGTGGTAAGGAGATTCGCCACGTCCCGACGGCGCAGAAGCCGGATAATGGGGTTTTCAATTTCTTCTAAGCGTCTGCGCTCGTTCCGAAGTGTTGCTGACCTAGTGGATTCAGGGTGCCACCTGGGTTGGCTGTCTATATGGAAGGAAAAATGGAAAGAGACAAGGTAAGTTCGGGCCGATGAGGGAGAGACAATGCTTTGTCTCTCTTGGCTCGAGCTCTCTTTGTTATGCGGCTGTAAGAAGGTAAGTCGGAAATTCGCTTTGTTTCGGATGAGATGCGGGTTGACTATTGCGGAGAGCCGAGAAGGTAAGCTCGCTCTTTTGTTTCTCTTTTGTAAATGTTTGAAATGCAAATGGTGGTAAGTGGAA
Source organism: Erythroxylum anguifugum (assembly GCA_027478595.1). Classification (NCBI taxonomy): domain Eukaryota; kingdom Viridiplantae; phylum Streptophyta; class Magnoliopsida; order Malpighiales; family Erythroxylaceae; genus Erythroxylum; species Erythroxylum anguifugum. The sequence continues at coordinate 37,722 of JANIPN010221324.1, read as the reverse complement.
TTCTTATTTTAAGTCTGGAGTTTTTCGATTTGGATTGTTTATTTTTGTTGTGGTGAATGCGGTGGCCTGCTCATTTGGCTTGTAGATGATAGATTTACGCAGTTGTCCACGCTACTCGCATAATTTTGAACAGTAGATACGTTTAATCGTGAGAATTTGGAACCTTTTCGCATCTATTAGTTGTTTCCCGAACTTGAATGCATCGTCTCTAACCATTTTCCCCTATTCGTCTGATCTCTTCGACGACTCAGGGTCAAAAGTCAGACAACCATGCCCAATTTTCCTGCTATCCTCTAGACCTACCAATTCTACGCGTCCTGTCTACAGCACATATCTAAAATTCGGCCCATAATTCTCCGCTCCCGCAATGACATTCTGCTCGCAAACAGTGCCATCATCCTCCGAGTCCTGCTGTTGCTGCTGCTGGTCCTGGTGCTTCGAGTCTGGATCTCGCGCTATACCGCCATCACTTCCACCGACATTGCCAGTCTGTATGCTGCCATACTTGGCATCAAGCCTTCTGTTCTCCCAACACAGCAGACAGCGCTGTGCCAGGGCCAGCAGGGCGACGAAAAACATGAAGGCGGCGCAGATGCTCATGCCTGGGATGTAGCGCGGGCCCTGCCCGGAGGGGAATATGCGTGTGCCTAGGAGCGGGCCGCATTGGCCGACCAGGTTGATCAGGATTATGGCTGTGCCGCGCCGGGTGTCACTGCCTTGGTTGTCTGGTGGTGGAAAAGACGGAAAGGTTAGTTTGTCATGCTCTGTCGCGTAGGTATTGCTGTAGGTATTTGCAAAGAGGTGCAAGGTAGGGAAGTCGAAAAATATGGTTGAGGCTTGTGTAGTACTTACTTAGTGTCCAGCCACAAATGTTAGGGATGGTGCTAAAGACGCCCGCTGAGGCGAGGAAAGTGGCAAAGTAGCGTACGCCGACCCTGTCAACGGTGGCTAGGATGATGTATCCTGCGCCTCCGACCAGCGAGGTGCCGATGATGACAAGAGCCCGCTGCTGCGTCCGATCGGCGACCCAGGTCGTGATGAGGGCGCAGATGAAGGCGGCAAAACTCGGTGGCGCCGACAGACCTTGTGCATTGATGTTGCTGTAGCCCATGTCTGCCAGGATAGTTGGGAGGAAGACAGGCAGGCTGGAATAGCTGACGTTGGTGCTGAAGTACATGAGCTTTTAAAGAGAAATGAATCCAAGTTAGCAAAGTGAGAACCAAAGGAAGCATTCTGGAATGCTGACTCACGGCGTTCATCCAGGCTTTGATGTCGGTGAAAGCTAAACCAAAGTCCCGAAGGCTTGCACCGCCAATACGGTCTACTGTTCCCGTCTGCTGAATAGTACGAGCGCGGACAATCTCCTTCTCCTTCTCGTTCAGGAATCGAGACTTATCTGGCGAGTCTGGAATGAAGAAGTAGGCGATTGGTGCCATGCAGATGGTCGGCAGGCCTTCTACCAGAAAAAGTAGTCGCCAGCTGGCAATGGCTGGTCGTCCGCTCGTGATGCCATAGGCCAAGGCGCCCGAGAATGTCGACGCTAGTGGCGCTGACGCGACGAAGATACCGCATCGAAAGCCAACTTCGTGTCGAAGATAGAAGAAGGACAGGAGGAAGATGACACCGGGCCTAAAGGGGTAGAGGTCATGTGAGTACGTGCAGTCATGAATATGGTCTCTGAAATTTATATTGTTCACTCACCCGTATGCGGCTTCGAATATACCCAGAAAAAACCGCAAAGCCATCAGACCCGACCAGTTCTGAACGGCAGAGCAGAGGGTCGCCATGAGACCCCTGAGTCGAGATGATAAGTCAGCCATCATAATAGAGATAGAACAGTCTTTTTGGTGGGTAGTCATACCAGAAGAAGACAACCACCGTACCGACAAGGTGCGGCGGATAGATCTTCCATAGCAACACACAGAATTCGAAGATGATGTACGTGATATAGAAGATAGTCAACAGCCAGTCATACTTGTCGCTCGTGAGATCAAGGTCAGTGGCCATGCCAGCGATTCTGGCGTTGCCGATGTTTCCCCTGTCGAGAGATGCGAGCAAGTCTGTTACTCAAAGCATCAGTATCTATTCAATCACAATGGGAGCCCCGTAAAAACAGGCTGAGGACTCACACAGGACAAAGAATATGCTCATCAGATTCCAGTCCATCTTGCGCAGGATACGCCGTTCTGCAGGCGAAGGCGTCGGCGCCACAGTGGCCGGCGCCTTAGTGAAGAGCCAATGCACCATCTTCGTGTTGTCTTCCCGTGAATCGCGACAGCTTGCCCAGACGACCGGACTTTTCAGACAGTTGGAAAGATGCACCGCATGGTCTTGTAGGTCTCTCCCTTTGACATTTTTAATATTTGAAGGAAAGAGCTTCGTGAGTAATCGATGATCCGGCGTCGGAGGCCTGGGAAACTTTTCAGTGACGGCAGAGGTGTGGATTGGTTGGCTGGCAGCCGATGTATCCGTTAGACTGATCGCCGCGCTTCCCTTCTCGAGCTAATTCATGGACCCCAAATCCTGGCAGATAGAACGCCTTTCGCACCAAATATTCGTTCTAAATCCACCTTTCTTCTGTTGATATATGACAACGTCTATTAATCAGGTACGGTGGGTCAATTTGGCGCACATGCTGTCTGATATCTGTGGTAAGGACATGACGTCCCTGATAACACATCGCAGCGACCGCAAAGCAATCAGCTCTCAACTCTTAACGTGCAAAACCTAGATCTCATGAAGACGGCACTTACAACCAGCCTCTGCCATGACATGACAAGGTATTGTCGACCTAGCTTGGAGCCTGTCAGAGAGTTGCGTCCTTGGTTCAATGACAATCTCGATCAGCAAAGCACTAGAAGTCAGGTTTGCAAATATCACGTGGTTTGCATCACGTGACTGTGAACAATGAAGTCAGGATTGTCAATTGAACTAAGTATTATATTTCTAATGATATCAAGATGGAGTATTGTATGTAAGATGTTGAAGAAAAGCTTTTTTCCCAATTCAATAGAGAGGCAGAAACAGTCGAGAGAAGCGTTGAAATCATGCAGTGTGATTGTCCCTTTGCAGGATATCAGACTGCTGCTAGCCGCGCCTGCGAGTTCACTTTGGTTGTGGGGTCAAATTCGTCTGGCACATCCTTCGCAGCAATTGCTCATGTCGGAGATCTCCCTCTGAAGAAAAGTATCATAACGCTCCGTATCAAGGTGCGAGTGTGGTGTCAAAAACTGCAATACAAACTCTCAGTAGTCTGAACATGTCGTATAAATCATCGTCGGTCATCAGTCTTGATACATGGGCATTTTTGAAAGCATGTTGCTGAAAGTGAGCTGGAAAAACAGCCTCAGATGTTCATGATGACGGCTTTTTGCTCTTCTTGCCCCATAATCGGCGCGACGGCTTCTTTCGCTTGCCGTCGGAAGTGCTGGTGCAAGTGCTGGTGGACGGACGATAGTGATTGTCGGCTGAAAGCTGCTGCGACCTACTGCAGTGGTGCTCGATATACTTGAAAGGTCGCCCGTTCGGATTCAGCGGCTGAATCGGGGAGTCAAGGTGGACTCGGTAGTTGAAGCCGCAGATAGAACAAGCTGTCACTTGATTCCGTGGATTTGCCATAGCGAGATCTTGTCGTTGATGTGAAGATATAGCGACAAGGTCGAGGCGATTCTTGGAAGGTCTTCTGAATAAAGCTTTGGCGATCAAAGCACAAGAGAAATGAGCGGCGACCGAGGTTCTTATTGCTGCACAAGCTGATCTGAATCTTTGTCCAGAATCTTTCCGTGGCTAATAAAAAAAATCCTCGTCTCACGACATAGCATAATGGTCCCTTAGGCATGTGGCGACCTGGCGGCTGCTTGTTTCACCCTCGGGCGTCTGCCGTGGCTCAGACAGTAAGCGCGGCAGCTACCCCGGGGGCCCGAAGGGGCCACTCAGAGAGCTAACAGGCCGCCAAACCAACGGCGACTCGTGCCTTGACTTAGGCGCTTCCAGTAGAAACAGGAGATTACTTCCTAAAGCTGCTCGTTAAGCATCTGGGCGTACCGCAGTTAGAAAGCAAGAGAAGAGGCTGGTCACGTCTCTTTCCTTGCCTGCTGAGTACCGCTCCGATCGTATCAAGCCATTCTCCAGAAATTGGATGCGGAATCAGCTTGACACAGTGATTATTCCAAACCAGGCCCACCAGTCTTCTTCGCTTATTTGCGCTGTTTAAATTCGCGACATCGCGGTGTCACTAAAGATGGACCGTTGGGCAAATTTGCTCGCTGGATCATACCTTTGAATGTGTGAACTAGCGAATTAATCAAGATTCAGCCTCGCTATCTATTTAGAATCTCACTTGTCAGGCCATGGACGACAAGTTTGTTCAATCTCGGCTCATCAGTGTTATTCAATAAGAACCTTGTCGGCTGATTCTCAACCTTCCTAGCTGATCAATCGAACACTCACCTCCGTCTGATTTTTTCAGGTGCTGCTGTTATGATCTTCGAAAGTGAGTTAGACTACTCTCGAGCAGGAAGGCTTCTCAGTGACTTGAGAACGATTTGGTGGTGCTAACAGAAGTTGATAACCTGAGTTCACGGTGTTTGTGCGCGATCATGGCGAGACTCGCTGTACATGTACGACAAGCACTTGGTCTCAGCCGGTACTGCATCTGGTCACGTAAACGTTTGAACGAGCCAAAGTGATGAAGCAGCCATAAATCATGCGGTACTTTTGGTCCCCTTCGACCGCGTCCGAATGGGCCTGGGAACGGCACAGCAGATGCGGAAGACGCTTGTGTCCGCAGTTTTGAAGAGTGGTCAACCCAATAATTGGGGTCAATGGTCAGATGCTAATGCTTCCTACTCATCTTTCTGGCCCTGCATCACAGGCTGACGTGTTCTTGACAATGAAGAGACTTGGGGCATGCATTAGCTTGCCATCGCGCGACAGCAACGAGCGTCCAAATTCCACTACTGCCGGTCGCGCGCACTAACTCGCATTTGGCTGACAAGCGAGTCGGAGTTGTTCTGCGAAAGACAACCATCACCGCAAGAGCGGGAATTTCCCCGACCGCCATCAGCCACATCGTTATTGTTTATATCCTCGACCGTAACCCGAATATGGCTATGAACGTCTCTATGAACCACGTATCTCATCCAGACTGCGGGCAACAGACACAAGGCCTGCTTGATCAACTCCTCAGTAATGGTCACCTGCCCGATCCGGGGGCGCCACGGCGACTTTCCTCGCCCAGAGCGGACCGGCCCTGCACGTCGCTGGCTTGGATGGCCTGAGGATGATCAACAGACCCACCCGGTGGCGCACCCTTCACGACATGCCACAACACCAAATGGCCCTGTCGGCTCCCCTCCTCAGCCTTGCCAAAGCGGGCTCGGGTCGGACCAAGGGCTGCAAAGCTGTGCTCTACTTCTCTAGGCCGCGGTTTGGCTCCTGATCTGCCACGATCGACCTTGTCAAGAGCTTAACTAGGAGGTTCGCGCCGTCAAATGGTGTTTCACTACTCCTCACCTGGCTGGCATGCTCATGTTCAATCAGGTTGATCTTGTCTTTGTCTGGATGCATGTATGCACGTCGAATCTTGCTCGTGCATTGCTTTGAAGTCTTGTCCCGCCCATGGCTTACCGGATTCACTTTCCATCTCGATAGGCTAATCGTCTTTGCGATGCGATACTTTGGTGCACTTGGTTTGCGAGATCTTCTCTCTGGTGGTTGCCACCGTGCCTTGCTCAAGAGCCTAGCTATATTGTCGTAACAGCAAATACTTTGACTTTGACGGCTGAAGAGAACCTCTGTACTATAGCGCTCGACGATCCTCCCCGCCCATAATCTGCAGCCCTGCATGCTTCCATGACTCGTTTGAGGTAGTCTTGGTGATCTTGCATAGTCTCGTTTTGGGCAAGGCGTTTGACACATCAAGCATGAGCATGAGCAGGCTTGCTTTATCATGCCTGTCACCTCCCACATGTGCTTTAAGTCTTTAGAGATGAGTTGCCCTTTGGAGCCAGCGTTGGAGCTCGGTCCTCATCGTATGGTGACTTACGCTTGTAACTGAGCAGACTTTGGCAAATCATTACCCTTGTGTGTCTGCCATGACTTCTGTCGTGAATACAGCGGCACGTCTCGCCATGAAGAGGACTGAAGAGCCTGAAGAGGCAACTGTTTCCTATCAGATACAGAATAGCTTGGTCATCCCGAACGCGTGAGTGCCTTTACTTTTGTTTTGAAATGAGTCTCTAATAAGGTTCATGATACCTCTAAAGTTCACAAGATCATCAGTACATCGCCTGCGCTAGTCTCAGTGTATCACCAGGCGTGGAAACGGCATCACTGTTCTATGCTAACAATTCGCAGCATCGGGCAGGCTTTCATCGTGTTCATCTCCACGCTCTTTGTGCTCACGAAATGCATCGTTCGAAAGGTCTATCTCGGCAAGTGGTCTGCTGAAGACTGGCTCGTCGTGCTCGGCTGGGCCTTTCTGATGGTCGTCATCGGCGTCGTCTCCTTCTCTGTAGCGTCTGGGAGCGGTGCACATCAATCAGATATCCCCCTGAAGCAGGTTCACTTCATCCTGTACTGGAACAACGTCTACACTATCGTGTACAACTTCTCCGTCTTCTTTTCCAAGACTGCCGTGCTGGTCACCTATCTGAACCTCTTTGCAGTGGCGCCGAGGTCGCGCGACTGGTGGTTTATCATGGTCATGATCACGCTGAACGGGATCTTCTACATCTGCTCGACCTTTCTAAAGATATTCAACTGCACTCCCCGATACAAAATCTGGGAGGACTTCTCGTTGGACAATTGCGTCGTTGCTATCGGCCCTTTGCTGACTACGACGAGCGTGTGGAACACGACATCTGACGTCCTGGTGCTGATGCTGCCCGCAATGTTTGTGAGCCGACTTAACATCAACCCAAAAGCCAAGAAGCAGATCATCATTATATTCGTCTTGGGTGCAATGTGAGTAGCATTTGAAGTTGTGGAGCATGTCGTTTGTGGCAGCGTGAGAAATTGACGATGCTGTAGTGCCTATCCCATGTGCTCGATCGTTGGCATCATTATGCGTGCTCTTCACGGGTGGGACGCCGACCAAATTTATTGGCAGCCTCGCATTTACATCTTCACGTGAGTCATTATATCAGGGCAACTGCTTCCTTGAGAAAAGCCAAACATGGGCAATCGCTGACAATACTCTCGGCATTGTCCATCAACAGGGAAGCAGAAATTTGTGCTGGTCTCATCTGCGCATGCCTGCCATCCGCCTGGTTTGTGGGAAAGCGCTTCTGGCGTTGGCGTTGTGGGACTTACGTCGACATCGACAAGCGGTGGCGCACACCGTCCGGTGGAGTCCTCAACGACTTTGCCCTGAAAGGGATTGGGGCAGACCTGAACAGAGTCGGCGCAGATACAAAGCACCTTCAGACCGTGCTTGACGACGTGGAGATGGGTGGCATGAAGAGTCAAGACGGTGACCCATGCCCTCATACAAAGGTGGTCGCCTCTGATCAGCTGAAGTATGTTCGAAGCACCACGGCAAGCACTCTGTCAACCACAGTGACAACCACTAGCATCCCACGTGGTGCATGGTTCATGGGTGCTCATAGACCCGCTCGTGATCGGCAGCCTTCACCAGTATTTGAGCGACGCTGGCCTCTGCACAGACAGCAGGACAAGAACGCCAATGGTGCACATATTCGGGGTAGCGAGGGAAAGCTGGACGAGGAAGGTATCTGCAGTATTGATCACCAGGGCGGTGAACACGGGGCTAATGCACGCATCTGGAAGACGACCGAGGTGCGTGTACAGTATGATGAGCAGCGCTTCAGCGGCATAGATGGCACTGGTGACTCTGCAGTAGTGTGGCAAGACCATGCCTCTCCCTCGAACCAGAAACACAAGCACAACCATAGTGGCGGACGAGGTCATGCGGCAGTTCGTGCTTCGGATCAGTCCCGAGCGAAAGCTCCTTCGCCGACTAATAGACAAAGAGATGACGCCCACGCGGTTGAGACGGCATCGTCGTCAACCTCAGCGTCGGCACTCCTCCGGGATGCGTCAGATGAGGAGGAGCGAAGGAGAGGAAGCAACAGCGGGTCTGAGCATACGATTGCAGTGGAGAATGATACGGAAGTTGTGCACGGCACCTTCCTGGATGTCTCGTCAGCATCACGGTTGCCTCGACCAAATGTTGTTAATATCACGGGTAGAAACGTTGACTGAGGAGGTCGCCCAGATTGAAATGGGCATGAGAACGTCTCGTAGCAGCAGATCTAGTTAATGAAGACGGTTGTGTCTTTCGAGAATTCAGGTTTAGGGAATACTGGCTGAGTCCTTCTCTCACAGGACTGTACATACCAAGGCTGCCAACCCCGCATCCCGCGGAGCACACGCTTCATTCAACTGGAGCAGCACGATACGATAGAGAAGCCGCGACTAGAACAATGCTCGGCAAGGGTAAGCGTGTGCAGGGAATTTAAGGTCCCTTTGGCCATAGCGCCTGCAAGGTACTCATCTCGGCAGGTACACGGGTCGGTACTTCCATTTATGGAATGTGGGCGTGGCGGTAAACTTCACAGCCGCCTGCCAATAGAACGCGCCTTCTCATTTTCGATGGGGCACATCTGACATGTTCTCGATTTTGCTCGTTTACCTTTTTGTTGTCATCAACTGAGCCGCAGTTGAGTTAGCCCGGGACAATTTGCTTACGGTAAGGTTCTATCAGGTCTTTTTGCTCTATGATATCCCTCCAACTCTTTACCATCAGCGTGACTCGTACCATTGTGGCATGAAAGCTTAAGCTTCAATGGCTGTTTCTTGTACCCCGTTCTACCCAAAAATTCCTACCCTGGGCGATTTTCAATTCATGTTCAACACCTGCCCGGAGTTCGCAGCTGCTAAGGACTTGCAGGGCTGGCTCGAATTTGCGGGATATTATCCTCGCGATCCGAATCCGGCAATGGTGCCTGCTTACTTGTACACCGCGCAGAACGAAAGTCCCTTCTTACGCTTCTGGGTTTCCGCTATGCTCTTTAGGTATTCTGCAGGCTGAATTTTGCAACAGATACGTCTTACCGATCTGCTAGCGATTGGTTCCTGTCAATTCGCAGTTTCGACTAGAACGAATTATCCCGGGCACTTGCCGCGGTCCGATGTGCTGTGATATGGAGAACTTTGCCTTGGCGATGTTGTTATGCTTCAAGCTCAGCGTCTACCTAGTGAGTCCTGGATACCTATCCAGCTCGAGGTTCAGCTGGATCTTGCCGGGTATTTCTTCTTCATCGAATTGGCTCGACTTGCTTACGAGGCAACGTGTGCCGCCACTTCCTTGTTGAGTCAGCAGAAGTATTCCTCGGCAAATTAGGTGGCGAAGTTCAGACGGCGATGCTGCACGACGGTCTGTATGTCGGTTGAGCTGGTCGGTCGCCAGTCGTCGAGTGTCTTCGAGCAAGTCCTTAGGATGCTAGACCAGGCGTCAGGATGTCACCGCTGCTTCACCAAAAGCAAACCCGGATACGACTTGTTGAAGGGGCGTCTGCCTGTCCGAAATTTATCTATAAAGGATCGCAGTGATCCCATCTCTCAGCAGCTCTTCATCCCATCACTCAACATCAGATCAGCTTCCCAGCCTTCAACCAAGCAGTCTCCCAGCCTTAGAGCCCATCAACTTAACAGAAGTTACTCCAAAAATCTCAAAATGAAGGCCTCCGTCGTTTTTGCTTCCCTCGCCGCCGTCGCTCCGGCTCTCGCGACCGACCTTGCCGGCTATACCACCCAGAAGTGCGCTGGTGGACCGTACAGCAAGTGCTCGAATATCGGGCAACGCGTCTGCTGCAACCTGATCGTCGGCTCCGGCACCAACCTGCACGGTGCTGCCTCGGCCCTGTTCAGCGGCCTCCCCACCCACTCGAGCGTCAACACGTGGCAGCAGACCCCGCAGTCTGTGTGTGGTGCCAGCGTCGGTGCCTACTCGACCTCGGGAGGCGGCAGCGTCTGCACCACCTACAACGGCGGCGGTGCCCAGTACTCTGGCGTCAGCTGGGTGGCGAACAGCAGCAAGAAGAGGCGCGGCGTTGCTGCTGCCGCCGAGCAGTGCACTTCTAGCGTGCCTGCCGATACTTTCGTCCTGGCCGATGGCAGCGAGTTTGATCTGCTCAACATGACCACCGCTGAGCAGGATCTGCTCCTGGCTGTCGCCAACACTGGCGCTTCTCTGGACAAGATCCCATCGTCCCTGGCCAAGTTCAGCAAGGGCACCAAGGCTGCTCCGATCCAGGCCTTCACTGCTCTGTAAATCAGGAAGGATAGCAGGATGTGGGTGGACATGGTGCTCAACAGCTGTTGGTAAAGCAATGAGAGGATGGTATGGGAATGAGTGACTTCTTTGATTGAGACGATTCTTCGCAGCATCCGCAGAACTCAAATCACACTCAGTTAACGAGCACGAGTCTTTCCATGTATTCGCTAATGCATCGAACACTCATTTTAAATAGTACGATGATGAGCGAATCACCGTCCAAAAAGTGAAAAGAATGAAATTGCAATTTCTCCCAAGTTTCTCGTCCAGTATGCTCCCTTTCGGCTCTCTCGAGTTTCAAGTCAAGAGCTTGTGGTACGAGGAGGTTTTTCGTACTGATTACATTCTCAAGTCATAATAACACAATGTCGACGCTGGCGGCAACGTACATGGGCAAATTGTTGAATGAACACGGCATAAAAAGATTTCCAAACCTGAACCAGGCCTCACTTCGTAGTGGTGAGCGGGCAGTCATCTTGTTTAAGCAACAACAGAAACTTGACGAATCACTTGGAAATTAGATCGGTAGGTCTGTAATTTGATCCAACCAGGGGTCAAGCCTTAATTCCCGAACCTACTCCCCTTACCGTTTTCACACTTCCTCTTGAACAACCTCCTGTCTCACATGAGTCGCGTCTGGCCTGCTTGCAACCAGATCGTCCTCAGCATCATTGATGCTGTTCGTGAATCCATGATTCTCGGAAGGGCCCCACGTGCTTCCGACGTAATAGCGCTGGCACCTGTCACGTTCATATACGGTAGCTGGACGACAGCTGTGGAGGCTGCCGATAAACGCCTCAAACATAGAAATGCCACTCACGATCATGATCAAGAGCATCGTTGATACATGGCGTTCCGTCAATAGTTCAACATAAGATTGCATCGAAGAGCAGCCGGGAGCCATCATGATGCTTACATAATCCATACTCCAAACTTTAAATGTCTACTTGTCAACGAGGTTCCCCTCGATGCGTATAAACCAAGAATTCTCAGCAACCTCTCAAAGATATGAGGGTTGTTTAATAAGTCCTCACGCACCTGAAGCTTGCTCGTCCGAAAGGAGATCCCGATGTATTATCTGATCGTATTGCATCGTCCGAACTTCTCCAACTTCCTTTCAGCTCCTTTACTTTGATTCCATTATTGGAGCGTTCTCCACGCATCTGACCAGCACATGATGTTCGCGTATGTGACAAGCCAGATCTGAATTTAAAATTTTTTACTGATTTTTCTGTTAACTAAAGAGGAAGGGGGGGGGGGGTTCGAAGTTGCGGATGCGTATCGTGATGCGGCCGCCAAATCGGCCTGGATCTACAATATACAGCACCAGGCTTGCGATCAGCAATTTTGCCGCTCATCTTCTCCTCCTCTGTCACAGCCTCGTGTTAGATCTATAATTCCGCATCGTGTTTCCTCTAATTACCTTAAATTCTGTCCTAAATCCAATAGTCGATTTTCACTTAGCAATTTCGTCTTATCCTTCTGATACTATTTATCTCTTGTAAGGATACCAAGTGAGCCTTGAATGCGCATGTGCGGGCCCTGAAGATTCGATCTTTCTGTATAGCTTGATCTAGATTGAGAGCACAGGTTCTGATCATGTTCGGCTACGACAGCAGCTGGACGCAGTACGTTCTCACGGAGCCAGCATGGACTTCTCTCGCTTTGGCTTTATTAGCCATCGCCGTCCCCTCGCTTTTCAGACGCGTGCGCCGATACATCAGGACCTACATAGCCTCAAGCAAGGCTGAATGTGGCTCTGTGCCAGATTATCCACACCTGGATCCCATTCTGGGTATTGATTACTACCTTCGTAGAAACCGAGCCGTGCAAGATGGCCGATCGTTCGAGCTGTACTAATCAATGTTCGCGAGGGTAGGCAAGACATTCAGAGCATGTGATCTTGGTACCTCTGTCATCACCACTATGGACAGCCAAAATATGCAAGCTGTTCTGGCAACGTCATTCGATTCTTTCATAGTCGATCCAGCTCGTCATTCGATTGGCAAGGTTCTGCTCGATCATGGCGTGTTTACCCTTGATGGGGAGCCTTGGAAGCACGCACGTGGCTTGGTTAATCGCATCTTTGCAAAGAAGCAAGTCACTGATCTGGAGGCGTTTCGTCCGTACTATGATCAATTCTTAGCTTCAGTGCCGGTGGACGGTTCGACGGTCGATCTGCAACCACTATTCAAGAGATTGGTAAGTTATTCGATCGAGGCATCCTGAGAAACTGTATTTCTAACGCCCAGACCTCACTGACCTAGTATATCAACTATTCATCGGAGTTTTTGTTTGGCATTCCTGTCACATCGCTGTTCCCAGATGATGGAGCAGCGCAAATTGATGAATTTGCCAGCCTATTCAGGATTTGCCTCGGACTCATGGGTAGACGGCTGGAGCTCGGAAGGTTCAACATCCTACGTGGCCGTGATCGCGAGTGGAAGGAAGCGAGTGCGCGGTTTCGTGGATTTGTCATGAACTTAATTCACAAGGCCAACAATGATCGTGAAGCTAGAGCTCAAGCACGAAGTGAGGGTAGATACGTCCTTGTGGATGAGCTGCTCGGTGAGACAGGTGACCCGGAGCAAGTCTACAGCCCATTGCTCAATGTCTACCTACCAGCTCAAGATTCTATTGCAATTGTCATCAGCAACATCCTCTTCTTCCTCGCAAGACACCCTTCAGCATGGACAAAGCTGCGTACAGACGTGTTGGCACATACACAAGCAGGTCATGTGACATACGAAAATCTGAAGGCGATGAAATACCTCCAAAACACTATGAGAGAAGGTGAGTTTGGACAGGCCTATACTCCTCGTTATGGGATTACCTGATAACATCAACTAGGTCTCCGCCTAAAAGCGCCGGCAGGACGGAGTATTCGAGCAGCCAGAGTAGACTGCGTCCTTCCACGCGGTGGAGGACCCAAGGGCGACGCACCCATCTTCATCCCAGAGGGGACACAGATCGACCTGAACTTCCATGCCATGCACCATGATCCAGGTGTATGGGGAGCCGATGTCGAAGACTTCCGTCCTGAGCGCTGGGAAAGACTTCGGCCAGGTTGGACCTATATACCCTTCCTCGGTGGAGGCCGGACTTGCCCTGCTCGCGAGATGGTCCTGACGCATTGCGGCTACATCCTAGCACGGCTTGCTCAGGATTTTGCTATGCTGGAGCGCCGAGACCCTGAGCTCCGCTATGTGGAAGAGATACGCAACACCATGGAAAGCCGCAATGGATGCAAGGTCGCTCTCATACGAGAGTGATTGGCTTGAAATGTTGATGTTCGGAGTCCAGGCTAGCCCGTTGCCGATATGAGATTATTCGAGTCATACGACTCCTGTCTAAGAAATGTAATGGGTTGCGGGCAGAATCGATGACAAGTACTTGCGCAAATCACAAGTTATCAAGCTCGAAATTAATAGGAATCAACATCTACTGACAATCTTGAGTGAGATCAGTTTAGTGCTTGTCTAACACAATATAGAGAGTAATATCCAGGTTGATGAGGTAGAGTAAATGCACGAACTCTCACATTCAACTCCGGAAGGCGACGATCCGGGCGACGGACCGGACGGATAAGCGGCTTTAGTTCAACTCCCCAAGCGAACGGGAGCTAAAGAGAATCAGAACCTCGTCGAATCAGGCCGTTGCGCTGTCGTCACCGTCGCCTCCCCAAGCCTTGTGCCTTGAGAAGTCTTACGCGTCTTTGTGATGGATTAGAGCTTGGTGCTTTGTTATGTTGAACAATTGTTTCCTTCGCTTTTTGAGTCTTGCCGTTGCGTCTGCTCTTGAGTGTACATTATTTCCTTCTCTATATTTCTGCACAGATTTGCATTATTGCGGATTGTTTCTCAAAGCATCTTTACGGATCAATCGACCGCTGGGACTCTTTTATGAGAAGAGCTCGTATTGCTGTGGAGAAGCTGTGAAGTTTAAGCTGACTGCTTCCTGTCATCCTCCACCTACTCACATCCACTTTGCTTCTTTTCTTCACACTCGCTCTCAACTCTTGTGAACTTGACTTCTCTCTTTGCATTCGTATTTTGGCGGAGAATTCAGAGTTAATAAGCAACCACTGCTGCCATCTCAATCCCACCAAACAGCCATGGAGGAGCACAAAGCGGCCGTCGCCACCATCTCAGACCGGATGAGCACCTTCTACCAGACTAAATCCGCATACCGAGTCTACCACGGCTCCACCAACTCGACACGAAACTACAAAATCGATCGATCCAAGATGGTTGACACCAGCTCGCTGAACCGCGTGCTCAAGATCGACAGCACCACCAAAACAGCCACCGTGGAGCCCAACGTGCCCATGGACCAGCTGGTCGACGAGACGCTCAAACACGGCCTGATACCACCCGTGGTCATGGAGTTTCCCGGCATCACCGTGGGCGGCGGCTACTCCGGGACGTCGGGCGAGAGCTCGTCGTTCAAACACGGCTTCTTCGACACGACGGTGCAGTGGGTCGAGTTTGTGCTGCCGGACGGCGAGGTGGTGGGCGCATCCAAAACGGAGCGTGAGGATCTGTTCTACGGCGCCGCAGGAGCTTTCGGAACACTGGGCGTTACCACGCTGTTCGAGCTGCGATTAATCGAGGCAAAGACATACGTGGAGCTGACTTACGAGCCATACGATAGCTCTGCGCGCGCGCTGGCAGCGACAAACGATGCTGCAAAAGACACCAAGCGCCACGATTTCGTGGACGGCATCATCTTCGGGAAGGACTGCGGCGTCACCATCACCGGCAGGCTGACGGACACCATCGACGTGAAGACGCGTGTGCAGACGTTCAGCCGCTCCACAGATCCCTGGTTCTACCTGCACGCGGAGCAACTAACCCGCCGAGCACTCAAAACCGGCGTTACCACCAACGACGATAAACCCATCATCACCGAGGCTGTCCCGCTGCGCGACTACCTCTTCCGCTACGACCGCGGCGCCTTCTGGACCGCCCGCTACGCCTTCCGCGACTTCGCCACGCCCTTCAACCGGATCACGCGCTGGGCGCTGGACGGGCTGGTCCACACACGACGCATGTACCACGCCCTACACGCATCGGGGTTCGCGCGACGCTACATCATCCAAGACCTGGCCCTGCCCGCCTCTCGCGCGCAGCAGTTCATCGAGTGGGTCGACGACGCTTTGGGCATCTACCCACTCTGGCTCTGCCCCTTGCAGGCGCCCGTGACTAAGTCGATGCACCCTCGCGCGCGACCGTCGCCGTACGCTAGCCGCAGCGGGAGCCCCAGTGCTACCGGCAACACATCAGGCAGCGACACTGAGGGCGACCCAGCACATCCTACTTCTCCCGACACTCCTCCTCCCGCAACTGCTACAGCAGGAGCAGCAGTGGGAACAAGAGAAGAAGTAGGCGAACCACTAATGAACATCGGCGTCTGGGGCCCACTGCCCTCCAGCGACGGACGCGGCGGAAAGAACGAGTACGCGCGGTTCGTGCGCGCAAATAGGCAGCTCGAGGCCAAAGTGCACGAGCTGGGTGGCATGAAGTGGCTGTACGCCCAGGCTTTTTACACGGAGCAGGAGTTTTGGCGCTGCTTTGATCGCGAGTGGTATGATGATCTGAGAAAAAAGTACGGGTCTGGGCATTTGCCGAATGTCTTTGATAAGGTGAGGGTTAAGGTTGATGGGGATGAAGTCAAGGGAGGTGAGGGTGAGAAGAAGGGAGGGAAGGTGGAGGGTAAGGGAAAAGAGAAGAGGAAGTCGGTCAGTAGGCTGAGTGGGCTGTACGGTGTTGCCCATTCGTTGGTTTCGAGGGACTATTTACTTAAGTGAGTACCTAGGTATTCTACAGACGTGTGCGTGTATGATTAGCAGGCTCAGTTGGGTACGAGAGGAATTGTAGGCTAATTTGGTACTGCCCTTTTGTTGACATTGTCATAATTAATTCATTAGCCAGTAGTATCATTACTTGGACTAGTTTTCAAAGGGATCTCCAGGGCACGCGATAGACTTCCATCGTCAAATTCATATCTCATTAGACCAACCCGTGTTGTGTGCTTTGTTGACTGAGATCCAGATGCAAGTGACCATGCGCCCTTTCATGCTGGAAACATTGGAGATATCATTCAAGTCTTGAACACTTCAACTGTCTGTCTTCTGCTTAATGCCATTTTCAGAGGAAAAATGCGTTGCTGACGAAGGCAGTTATGCCGCAAGTCACCTCCTACAAGTACATTAGCGTCAGTCAGAATACCTCAGCTCGCGCTTCATTAACAGCCTCGAGCATTCGATTGATGCGTGGCCTGAAGCAAGACCAGACCTATTCAAGTCCAATAGCCAGTCGAACACTCCATTCTCTCAGCCTTTGCTTTATTCAGACTTTTTATGCATGATGGAGGCTGATATGACCCGAACTGGAGGGCCAAAAATTCGTTATGTAGCTGACTGCGGTCAGGTCTTCTGTCGAGCCATACTTGCTTATCTTACAACCCTTTGACTGGGCCGACTTCGATTGTTGGAGACATCATGAGAGTCACTTCGTGATTCATCCATGATTTGTTGGCATACTCCACACCGCCGATGTTCAAGGCAACAGCTTGCTGACAGACTCGGCCTTCTCTCGGTACGGAGCCAGCGCTACAGGGATGTTACCCGAGTAGCCAACGTCGCCTTGCATAATCTGTAGCTTCTTAGTCACCTTGCCAACCAGCTTGGCAATCCACTTGTCATTTGCAGCCGCATTGATCGTTGCCCTTTTCATACCATCCTTCATGTTATTGCTGAGCACACGGGAAAACTCCCTAAATCCGTGAACCTCGTGAATGCTGCTGCTATCGTCGCTGTCGTCATCTTTCTCGAACTCGATGATCTTTGTTGCTTTGACCAGCGCCGCGATGAAGTTGAGCAGTTCCTGATCAAACTTAGCCGGCAACCGCGCGTGTGCCGAGATTCTGCAGTTCGTCTCATCCTTCTTGTCCTGCTCAAGGAAGTTCTTAGCTTGTATGATCTTTGACATCGAGTCTGCCTTCTTCAGTTCGATACGCTGCTTTTTGGCCTCTTCGGCTCGCTCAGCCTTGGATGGAAGCAGGTGCTCGTGATGTGGCAACAAGAATGAGGGGATGAAGAATGTTGCGTCAGCCCCACTAAGCCTGACTACTTCCTTCAGATTGATCTCGCGCGGCAGCGTGCGGTAGGCGGCAATCTCGTCGAGCACTAGCCGACACTGGATGTCGTACTCTGGAATAAAGGGGACCTGCGCAGATGCTGTGACCTTGGCGAGCTGCATGGCAAAGTTGGCATCGGACAGCCAGGAAAATACGCGCTGCCGAAGCTTTCGAATGTCTGAGGACTGTTCTGCATAGTCGTGAAAAACTTTTGACCCAAGAAGGCTCTGTAGCCATCTGCCAGACGCAGTTGCTGTGATTGATGAGATGCTAATTGGGTGAAAATATGCCAACGGATTCAAAAGCAGTCGCAGAAGCATGGGCAAGCGATGCATGAACTTTCGCTGTTCTGGCGAACTGAGCTTCTGCAGGGTTGTCACCTTCACTGACCGTCGCGGTGGGTGCTGGATGGATGCTTTGTCATGGAGCTGCGAGCATATGCCAGCCTGCACATGACTTGAGTTGTGTAGATCGACATCCGTTTGTCCAGTAGCCAGCTTCTCGCCGACCTGCTGGTGGACTCGCCTCCGTGCAATGTTGATTTCGCTGGTTCGGTGAATTTCATCCATGGTGCTCTTGTAGTGCGCAGCAGCCTCGTCGTCGTCTGCAACGAACGTTGTCACTGAATTCGCGATCTCTTCTGCGCTTGTTGGTTTGGGTGAGCTGCCATCAGTCATCTTGTCTCTCATCTTGACCTTGTCCGGATCGCTCCACTTTTCGGCATCTTGAGAGCTCCAGCTAGAAGCGGCCCTCAGCAGCGGCGTGTCATCATCCATAAGGGCGTCACCGTTGGCGTCTGTGCTACTCTGCTCCAGCTTGCCAAATGTCATCTCGTACGCGCCACCTTTGACGTTGGCGTAGACATCGTCTATCTCGATGCGACGGAACAGTGCCACCGTGACTTTGTCTGTCTGGATTGCCAGCTCCATATCATCTGACAGTTTGATGCCGACCTCTATTCCATGCGCCTCTAGGGTCAGGGATGACAGGGACAGGGTAACACCCCTGATCACCATCAATCCAGCAACATCAACGTCAATCTCCAGCGCAGGGAGATCAAAGAAGGCGACTTTGTCAGCAGTGAACTGCAGCTGTCGCAGAAGTGAACGGAATCTGCGCCGGACAAAATCGCCGACTGCAGGAAAACGGGAGAGGGCCAGGATCAGATTCAGGTTCCAGCACGCAACAGTGAAGATCCAGTAGAACAGCCATGATGTCGAAGCTGCGGCACATGCCAGGTTCGCGATCAATAGAAGCACGGAAGGAGGGAGGCCTGCTGATGGCTGTACATGTTCTTCTTTCGCCGTCAGTAGCAGGAAGCTGAGAAACGTCGCGCCGGAGATGGTCCACGAACGAGCCCAACTGTACTGGTAGGACAGCACCGCAGTCAGCAAGACGAGCAGCTCAGGCCTAAGAGCCTGATATTGCTTAATCATGGCGGGCAAGAAGCCTGTCGCAAAGTGGCAGGCAGACGGCGGGGCGTTTAGGTGACGATCATGGTGAAGAGGATCGCTTCTTGGAAAATGTTGCAGAAGGGAGAGAGGCATGCACGGTGAGATTGATTATGTAGGGCAACGCAATGGCGCGCCGTGTTTGTACGACTGCCGGCATCATCTGCACTACCAGAACGGGTAGTTACGTAGATGGTGCTGCATATCGCGGTTTCCCTGTATCGCCTGCTATTGCCTGCTGGTCGCACCTGCCGAACGTCGGCAAAGGTGAAATGACATCACGCGGCAAGAACCTCGCACGTGGCTGGAAGCCCCTACAGAACGTGAAGAAGGCACGCGAATTTCTCGAAATTTTTTGTGGCTTCATCTAGAACACCACAAAAGTAGGCGCAGAGTACCTAGGATTTTGAAATTGGCACCTCACTGAGCTGCAAGCCGGGCATGGATGAGTCCTACGTAGATCAAAGCTATGCCAAAATAGTACATCATCATGGCATTCAAGGCACAGTAGAGGTACACACATTACGACATGCAAAGACATTGGGCTGGAGTGCAAGCCCTTTTGAGGCTTCTGTCCTTTCTTACACGTTCTCAACATGTTTGCGACCAAGGGATCATGCAATTTCTTCTCCGAGATCGTCTCTATTTGCTCACTATGAAAACTAATATTGATCTGTAGTATAGTCTTAATGGAAACAACGCTGTCAAACAATCTCTCAAGACACGGTTACCCTGCTCGCTCAAATGTACGGACTTAGAGAATAGGTCATGTACTTTAGCTCCAAGCCAGGAGCTCCGCCCAAAGCTTCACAGACGTTAGTTTTGCTGTCTCTTTGAATGATCCGGACCGACTTCGGACAAGATTGACGCAGGCAAAGCGCGTGCCGCGTTTGCCTGCGCGATAAAAATCATCGCCGGTTGAATAGCTCAACTCACAGCACTGCCGCTTCATCAAATATTCAGATAAGCAAAATGCTTCACGACTGCCTAGAAAATGGTCAAGGCTTGCAATATTTGCTACTACCCCTGTTGGGTTCCATACCCTGAAAATGGTGGGCTTCAGCAGACTTCTCGATTTAAGCATATGTCATATGTCGATGTCCGAGCATCAGCGATTGGAAAATCGTGTATTGGGTGTGAGGTAATATTCGAGGCATGTTGCTTCATCGAAACTTTTCCCAGCAGTCTCAGCCGTGTCAATCAAAAAGCAATTAGTCATGTGACGCTTGCACGCGAACCAGCTGCACTACTTCTTGAAGTACGTTCCAAAGACAGAAATTCTGAGGGTGAATACGTTGAGGTCTTTACTCTGCCGGGTAGGTTACCAGTATGGTGGGGGCTGTAACGGCTTCCCTTCGACATTGATACAGTGTTGAATTGTTTACTTGCTCATTGTATTGATATGGTTCCATTCTTACCTAGCAGCAATTCTTGATGAATTAGATTGCGCCGGGCTGACTCTGCAATGTAATCACAACATGGGCGAGCCTTCGTTCTTCAACACTGCATGTGCAAGTCTTCACCCTGTTGATACGAACCTTTTAAACAGCATCCCACAGATCGAAGCTTGGGTGAGACGATGTCAGAGTGTACACAAACGTTGTCGAAAGAAAAGTGTGTTCGTTCCGCATCGTCTGATAGACGTGAGGCTCGATGATAAGCACATTCGTATCGTAGAGCATCCCAGACCCAGAAGCAGTGATCTTGCTCAGCAAGCTGCAATTGAGAATGGTCAGGATGATTTTCAGTACGCTACCCTCAGTCATTGTTGGGGTGAAGTTCGCGCGAAGCGTATGACAAACAAAGACAACCTCGCCCAAAATCTTCTCTCCATTCCTATACAGGGGCTTCCTCTGACATTTCAACATGCCATCGAGCTCTGTCGTGCGCTCAAAATTCCCTATATCTGGATTGATTCTCTGTGCATCGTACAGGATGATGAGCAAGACTGGAAGACTGAGGCCGGTCAGATGGCGCATGTCTACTCCAACGCCTATCTCGCCTTGGCTGCTGGCGCTTCCGAGGATGACAATGGCGGCCCGTATCGGCAAGCTGACGCGTGCCATGAACCACATCTGAGGCGATTTACCATCCTCGGGGAAACATTACAACGTCTGTTATCGCTTACCTCTTCCACACTTTGAAGATTCGGGCCATGTGTTATTGACACGAGGCTGGGTGCGACAAGAGTACCAGCTTTCGAGGCGATTCATTTGCTTTGGTCACAACGAAGTCATCTGGCGCTGTCTCGAGGCTGAAGCCTGCTCATGTTGGGGCAATGCAGAGCTCGATCCGGACAAGATGAGAAAGGAGATGAATTTGGGCTATATGAGAGTCTACAAACCTTACTTCGCTGACCTCAGTCAGTGGCAACTTGAAAAGCTACCGCCGATTTGGCAGTCAATCGTTGCGGGCTACACCGAATGTGAGCTCAGCTTTCACACCGATAAGCTTGCTGCGCTTGCGGGATTGGCTCAAATCTTCAAGGTAATGCGTCTCACGTATTCAAAATTGAGAAACATGAGCCCACATATCAAAAACTAGTCCCGTCACTATCAGACTCGTTCTCATCCGCTGACTGAACCAAGAGGCGACCAATAATGATGAGTATCTTGGAGGGATGTGGCGGAACACCATTGCTGAAGACTTTGGCTGGCTGAGCACAGAACGTGACGTTAATGGTGCCACCTTTCGCAAACTCGCACCATCATGGTCATGGCTCTCCGCTGCACACGGCTCCGTTCACTTTCCGCCAGTACCAACCGCCGGTTATCTAGAGTGCGTTGATGTCTGCATCTCGCGAAATGGAACCGATGAGCTTTTGGACTTTGTTTCCGGGACAGTCACCATGAAGGGATTACTTCTGCGGATGAGCCTCGATTTCCAAAGAAATGGATTCGAAACGGATCTTTTATGTAGGCCAACCGTGTACTCCGACACCGAGTCACCCAATGTCTTTGAAGAGAGCAAATTCTGCCCAGACTGGACTTTCTGGTCGTCGGAGAAGGAATTGACGGAGAAGTTGCAAGAGGTTTACTTCCTTCTTTGGAATATCGATTTCTTCCCTGCTGGTGGAACGATCCGCGCAGTTGGTCCAGTATTGAGAATTGCCGACCCAAGCCGAGGACCTGATGTATTTGAACGCATCGGAATGCTAAATTGGCCTCTACACGGAACGGCTGAGGAGTGGCTGCAAGGGGGGAAGATGAACACGGAAGTCTTGATCATTTGATACTTAATTTGATGGTGGTCCAGCACGATCTGTCCATCAGTGGTTTCCTTGCCATTCACGTCCATTATGAGGCCTCTACTACTTTCGGCTATATATTTCCAAGCTTTCCAAAGAACAAAAGGTATCAACATCTCGATCTATCTCTAAATTTTATTCTAGCTCAAGCTCTGAATTATGGCCTTGGTATACTGTAGTTTGGCTTTGAAATGCAGGACAAAACATGGTCTATCAGTGTTTACCAGTCATTATGCAATCAGATTGAGTCATTAGGTATCTCCCGCGCTCTGGCTCCTGGTTTCCTCATCTCGCCTTGCCCTGTTCCCCTTGAGTTTGTCCTTTTTAAACTCCGGCAGGAAGTTAGCTGAGATTGAAAAGCCGAAAGCAAAAACCATGAGAATGATCCAAATCAGCTGGCCATTCAAGACATGTAAGCGGAGGCTGAAGGCGTAGAGACTCGTGAAAAGAGCGGGAGCAAAGGCGCGAATTCCCGAGTTGCACATGAGGGCCAACGCATTGAGAGTGCTGAGAGCGTGCTTGTTGGGCGCCGCATCGTTGACGGAAAGCTGGAGGGAGGTGAAAGCCATGCTGACACCGACGCCAACGGCTTGTATGGGTACTGCGAAGAACCAGAAGGCAGTCACGGCGGCTGGTGTGCCTGGCCGGAGCACGAGGTTGAGCAAGGGGAAGCAGAGGAAGAAGAAGGGGTAGGCTAAAGCACAGAGGCGGGTTACTGCGGCAGTGCCGATGCGGCGCTGCAGTGGCGGGAATACGACGAGCACCCAAAAAGCTTGGGCGACGCCGGTGATGGCGATGAGAAGCGAGATGCGTTTCTCATCGAGGCCGAAGCCGCCGAGTCGGACGGGCTCAAAGTAGACGACGGGCGATATGGCGGTAAAGCTGAAGGCCAAGAGCATCACGTAGCTGAAGTTGAGGAGCACCAGCGGCACACCGGGCGTTCGGAGAAGCTCCCATGTTGACATGGTCGGCGCAGCTGATTTTGGAATTAGTGGAGTTTCATTGTTGCCATCATCGTTGCTATCGTGACCATTGCTATCACCGTTGGCCCTCTGCTTAAGGCTCTTCTTCTTTGCCTTGATGTCGGGATGAGTCTCCTCGACAAAAAACAGGGTGGACACCGCTGCCGTGAGTCCGATGAGCCCAACTGTGAGGGTAGATAGGAAGTAAGGGTATTCCTTGAAGAGACCGGAATCTGGGAAGACGCTAGGATATTGCTTGATGGGCTCGGCTAGTGCTCCACCGATCAGTGGGCCGATCAAAATACCGATATTGCTCATGAAGGCGAACCAGCTGAAAGCGCGAGCTTGAGTCTTGTTGGTACTGATCTCGGCGAACATGACACGCAGGGTGACGACGACGCCAGCAAACATGCCACCGACGCAGCGTAGTAGGATCATCTGCCAGATACTTCGCGCCAGACCGAAGGAGCCGATAGCCAGCGAGACGCCGACCAGAGAGATGGTCAGTACCGGCTTTCGCCCGTATCGGTCCGAGGCTCGGCCCCAGCCGATCATGACTATGGTCTGGGTGACGGAGAAGAGTGACTCGATGAGGCCTGTGTAGAAGCCAACCTCGTCATACGACAGGTCGCCCAGGTCCTTGACCATCTGATTGACGAAGGGCAGGATAGAGAAGAAAGCAATGGGCTCGACGACACGAGCCAGGCACAAAAAGGCCAGCTGCGCCTTTGGCAGTGGCCTGTCTTCATCTTCCTCATCTTCTTCGTTGCTATGGTTGTTGCCATTGCTGTCGTCGATGATCCCATTGCTGTGCTGTTCCAGTCGTGATGATTCTGCTTCGTTGCTGTCGGCAGCAAGAAGCGGCGTCTGTTCGCTCACGTGTGGATTACGCACCGCCAACCCATCCTTCGTAACTTCCTGCGATGTGGATGGCATTGGAAATCAGTAAACAAGAACTCTGAATGTGACTATTGTCAGAAAATTGCAAAACAAATCATGAAAACGGCGAGTTTACCACATATTATGTGACAATTTAAATGGTGAGTTTTTCATCCAATAAGCATGACGAGTTTGTGGAGCTGCCAAAATCTCTGATGCAGGACTAGTGATCGTCAATCATAGAATTCTGAGTATTTTTGTATTTTTCGTATGGCGTTCATTACTGCCTTCCAAGGTAAGGACCGAGTTGCGTCCGCACCAATTCGGCCCGTAATCGCACACTCTAGAGGTTTTGCAGGCAAGGATGGCCGGCAGTCGTCCGCTGAGCTGAGCAGCCCCAGGGTCCACATGGGTCGCAAGCGCTTACTGGCAGCTGTTCCCCAGGCCGCAAGTCTCCACGTCACGTACCTTGTGCCGACAATAATAATCGTAGCTCGCAGAACCGGATGAAATGGCTGCTGTCAATGCTTTGCTTGCTTGTCCGGTCATGTCAGGCATTTCATGCATCGTGGTGCGAGGCTGAACTTTTCTTGAGTGCCGACTCTCCGTAGTATTGCGGTAGAGGCTTGAAATGTAAGGCGTTAGGAATTGGGCAATCTCACCATTATGCTTTTGGCAACTGCGACGGAACGGAAAACCGGAAAAGAGTTGAATCTTCCTATCTGGAAGGCACGTGGTATGGTATTCTGCGGCTTTATCTGGGTTCCACTTTCCCTGGCTCAACATGACTCACAAGTGGGAGAATGCCAGTAGCCAAGCGGTGAGATGGCCCGCATCTCACGGCTGATCGACGATGTTTGATGGCACCATCATGCTGGGAAAGCAGCTCAGGCTGCATTCATGTTCACTTCCACATTACTGTGGAGGGTATTCTCAGCTGAAAAGATCTGCGGATGATGATAGACGCGCCGTGTAGGTGGCCAATGATGGTACTGACCAAAGTAGTTGGCCCCGCCACCAGATTACTCTAATAGGCATTTCAAAGGGATGTCACTTGATAGGAGGACATCATTGAGTACAGATTACTATATAAGTGTGGTCATACAAAGGGAGTCTTGGACAATCGAAAAACATATGAAGTTTCACCCTCTGCTTGGAATGAAGGCTCATCGCTTGTTGCTCATCATCTCCACCCTCGTCTGTCCGTCTTGCTCTAAGACAATAAAGTGTCAAAGAAAATACAATTTCCAAAAGAATCATCTTCTCTTCACATGGCGATACCTCCCTCGTTGATCAAGGCAAGCTCTAGGAGTCTGATACATTCGATGAAGGCGACGCTGGCCACGACCATCTCCTCGAGAGCTGTTTGATTGAGACCTTGTTGTAGCAGTTCAAACTGACCGTCACCGGACTCGCTCAGGCCCTTCTTCGTATAGCAGGCGATCTCGCGGCCATTCTTGTCCTCACCCTCCATGAGCGCATACCTGGTCTTGCAGTAGTAGCCGGCACCCTTTGATGTTCGTCGCCACGAGAATGTCGGTGAGCGCAGTTGCAGTGCAGCCGCCACGGCTGGCAGGTTGACGGAATATGCGCGATGAACGAAGCCAGAACGGTGCATCTCTTGGCCAGCATCCAGTGTGCCGCGTTCGTCCATTGGCAGCTTTATCTCAGTATGATCCGGCGAGCGCCACTTGGGTACATCGACCTTTCCAATAACAGCGCCGGACTCATCGGCTCCTCGGTGTATGACCAGCTTTCGCCGACTCTCGTGCTTGATGAAGAATGGTGGCGTGCTCTGATTGGCGTAGCCCGCTACGCTGTACAGGGTTGAGAGGTTTCCTTTCAAGAATTTGGTCTGAGAGACGACGTTGTAGGCGAGAGGAGCGGGAACTATAGTGATTGGTTGTTGACTAGAGGATTTCATGTCAAAACTCGAATCGGATGCGAATGGAGCAGAGCCGTTCGTATACGTCGGAGGGTATTGTGACATGGCTAACTGTGGGCTTTTTTTTTTTTGGAGAGAAGTGCAGTAATAATGGAAGATACACGAGGGGAAAAGGGGTATTGTGTTCTAGTGTTGAGCAGGTGATATTAGGTATTAGATCTTTGATGTGGTGCTGGCGAAGAAAAGGCAAGGACAGAACGAGATATATAAATCTACCAAACATGTAGACAATCTGGACGGCTATGTACAATGACATAATTATTCACTGCGCCTTGGTGGCCGTGCTTTGATGCAGAGCTGCAGAAGCTGTGACGAGGAGGCTCCAGCGGTTGAAAGGTCAGTTCATGGTAAGCTGCCAAGCGACGAGGCTGTAACGGGTCCGGATCAGATACGCGTATCCTAAAACACTGCACTTGACAGGTACAGAAGTAGAGGGATCTGCACCCGCCACAATTGACGAATGCTACTTCAGGTATTAAGTCTCGCTTGTCAGAGGATTTCCTGGTTGTGAAAATCCGTGCAATCGCGCGCGATCGTACGGCACATCCATGTCGAGCAGCAATTGCGACAGAATTGGAAGACACAGGAGGGAACAGACGATGATGCAGTGGCAGCGTCAGTGTCTTTGCGGAAGTGCCTGATAGTGAAATTGAGGCCATTGATGCCGCAGCGCAGTCAGGTCGACACAGCCTCTAACAAAATGTGCAATCTTGCCAGAGATGACGTTCGCCTCGGAGAATAGTGACTAAGCAGATGTTGTGCTTCACCGAAGGTATGACAATCACGTGATGCCTCAACCTGCGAATGAAACTGCGTGTATCGTGTAGAATGAAGATCTTGCCAGTGGACAACATCCGCCAATCAAGCAACTGAGATCTATATGTTTTGTCGTTCCCATTCAAAGCAGACCCTCTCTCGAATGCAAGCTCATTGCGGTCAATCCAGCTTATACCAGTTCACATGAGCCGTATCCAGCAGAGAGATTTACAGCATAGCTCAGACCACAAATTTAACAATCGGCCAAGCCGCTTCAGGTTACCAACGGCCCTGTGTACTAGTAGCAAGAGAAGTACTTGGAACCGTGCGGCTATTTCATCGTCTCTACTCACTCGTCCTTTACTGCCGCCTGAGCAGAATGCAGCCCGTAGTGTGCATCACAAATTCGGGCTTTTCATGATCGCGCAACTCCCTCCAGCTAGTCCTGCCTAGGGCCAAAAGCACTACGTCAAAGCTGGTCAGTATTGCGATGTCGACGACGATGGTGCTGTCCTGCAAGATGCGCCTGATTACCACGTGATCCGGAGCTGCTATGGACAAACTGGTATGGAATAGAGTAAGGGAGGCGCCAAAGCCGACCAGTGAATCAGGGAAACAGTTCAGGGTCGTCCCATACGAATTCTTGGGATTGCCACTGCCTACTCGTGCCTTCCAAACTTGACATCTTCTTTAGAGACAAAATTGGAAAACTACTGACGGCCGTTTGCTTCTCTTCAAGTGGGATTTGACGATAGATATATCCATAAACTCCCGCTTTGTGTACAGTCTTTCGACCACCGGAATATCACAAGCGGCACAGTGAAGCTTCGCCGTCTTTTGTCGTGTACAGTTGGGTTGTTTGTCCTTAGATCTCAAAAGTTTCAGCCCTTGCAAACACCGACCTGATGCCGACAATCATATTTGAAACACAGATCCGAGGCCATTATTGTTCATCCGAATTGGAGCGCTGCTCACTTCAGACGATGCTAAACAAGCCAAGTGTGTTACCTCGGAGGAGTGCTGGAGTGAACTCGTAAATCCGGCCCGACGGCTAAGCGGCTTAATTCAAGGCGAATCGTCTCCTAATCCCAAAAGAGGTGGTTGCTTCAAAGTCCACATTGCTGCGCGCCCCTCCATCCAGAATGCAGCCCACTTCGAGTTAGAGGCCAAGAATGAGTGCCAGTAATGCCAGCGTAGTCCGTCTAGCTGTTGTACTAGATGCGCCAGAACCTTAATTCCTTCTTCGGTGATGCTTAAATACATCCGGGTTGCGAATATGGTGATGACGATCTACTCCCAATTCACGTCTAACACCGCAGCGTGTTCTGGTTTTCATTAAGGAGCTTTCTCCCTCTTCATTAAGTTTGTTTGGTTAAAGACGTGTATCTGAGTAGCTTCGGATGAGATTTATCATAACATTTGTCCCCTTATATTTCTCAAAGCTTACTTTCCTCTAATTTGCAGCATGCCTTCTGTCCCGTCTCTACCCTCTCTAAGCAAATACCAATACTCAGGCTCGGACGAATCCCTTCGCTTCGATGTGACCAATCCAGCGACCGGTGCAGTCTTAACGACGGTACAAGCAGGCGACGCCGAGACGACAGAGCTCGCCATCGCTGTCGCAGAAGATGCATTTGTGCAATGGAGTAGGCGTAGCCCTGCCGAGCGAGGTGCCATCCTGCTGCAATGTGCGGCTAAGTTGGAGCAGCACAAGGAAGAACTGGCTGCCTTGCTGTGCGCAGAAAATGGGAAGCCATATCACGACGCTCTCGCCTATGATATCCGCTTCCTGCCGGCCGTCTTTCGCTACTTCGGGTCTCTCATCGACAAGCTGCCGAACGAATTCTACGACCGCGGAGACTTTTATGTCAGTGTTGTAAGAGAGCCGCATGGCGTCTGTGCCGGCATTCTGCCATTCAATTGGCCGCCAATTGTGAGTCGAAATTAGATGAAATCAATTGTCATTCAGTCTGCGTCATCTACTGCTTCTTTCTACGTGAATGAATCGACGACAAAGTCCGTACTAACATGCCTACAGCACTGTGGTGGCAAAACGGCACCCGCCCTAGCAGCAGGCAACGTGATGATCCTGAAACCCGGCGAGCAGGCACCACTAACCGTAATGCGAATCGTCGAGCTCCTCCAAGAGATCCTCCCACCAGGTGTGCTCCAAGCCGTCCCTGGCCTTGGCCCCTCTGTTCCCCAAAAACTGGTCGAGCACCCGTCCGTCAGGATGATATCCTTCACTGGCTCCACTGCAGCCGGCAAAGCAGTCAGCAAGTCCGCCGCACCTAGCATGAAGCCGCTAGCTCTCGAGCTCGGTGGCAAGAACGCCATGCTGATCTTCTCCGACGCTGACCTGGAGCGCACGCTCCGCTGCGCCGTCGAAGGCGCCTTCTTCAACAAAGGAGAAGCCTGTACCGCATCATCACGCCTCCTCGTACACTCTTCCATCTACGACGTCTTCGTCTCGCGCCTCTCCGCCGCCGTCAAGAGCCTCCGCGTCGGCGACGGCATGGAGCCCACCACCCACGTCGGTCCCGTCGTCAGCGACGTCCAGCAATCCAAAGTCCTCGAGTGGATCATCCGCGCCTCGCACAACGGTGCGCTGATCGTAGCGCAAGCCGACCTTCCTACCGACCCAGCCTTACGTAACGGCTTCTTCGTCCCGCCCACCCTGATCGCGGACGTGACGCGTGACATGGCCATTGCGCAGGAAGAGGTCTTTGGGCCCGTGGTGACCGTGACCCGCTTCGAGACCGAGGACGAAGCGGTGGCGATTGCGAACGAGTCGCGCTACGGCTTGGTCGGCTCGGTGTTCAGCCGCGATTCGGAGAGGGCCTGGCGCGTTGCTCGCAGGCTGGAGACGGGCATGGTGTTTGTGAACAACTACACGAGGAATGTGCTGGGATTGCCGTTTGGTGGCGTCAAGGAGAGTGGACATGGCAGGGAGCATGCGATTAGCACGCTGAGCGAGTGGAGTACTGCGAAATTCATCCAGGTGCCGAGTGGTAGGGCTGAGACGTTGCCGGTCTGGACGGCGGCAGCGGAGGTGTTAGGGAAGTGAGTTGGCGAGTGAGTGTGAGACGCTTGTCAGAGTAATTGACGCAATAGAAGATGATTTTTCTGGCATCAAGGTAAAGGGCTGGGACCACCAGATTACTTTGTTTTACAGTGCTAGTCATCATCACATACAAGGCATGATCTTGATGTGAGACGCAATGTGCAAGATTGCGCGATATATACCGTGTTTGCACCGTTCCAAATTTCGCCTCATCTACCAATAAACCGAGATGTAGTTTGATACGAACACGTGTCACTTGTGCTTTGGAAGCACTGTCCCCAGCTGCGTTTACCACCACTTCTCAAAAAACACCCTATCACCGCCCAAAGCATTCTGTAGCCGTGTAACATTTTCATCCACAAATCCACCAGGTCCACAGACGTAGGCAACAGTTTCACCGTCCGTCCTTCCAGACTCCTCTACCCCACCACCCGCAGCCGCAGCCAGCACATCCTCTTCAGTCATGCGACCCTTGTGCACAGCGACAACCTCAGACCACTGCTCCGTCACCAGCGAGTCATACTCCGCCGTGACGTCGCCTGTAAGAAATACCTCGAGCTTTCGGCCTGGTTTGCGGTGCTGCTCGTCCTCAAAGCGCCGGGCAAGCGAATTCAGGAAGGGAATGTCGCGCATATCTTGCTCTGACTTGTGGCCGTACAACATGACGACCTGTGGTGGCAACCTGTCTGGCTCCTCGTACATGTGTTTCAGCATTGAGACGAAGGGACTGTTTAGCTAGAGTCAGCTAGCTTCGTCATGCGTAGAAAGGACG
The DNA here is from genome assembly GCA_027478595.1 of Erythroxylum anguifugum. Classification (NCBI taxonomy): domain Eukaryota; kingdom Viridiplantae; phylum Streptophyta; class Magnoliopsida; order Malpighiales; family Erythroxylaceae; genus Erythroxylum; species Erythroxylum anguifugum. Next base: position 7,206 of record JANIPN010221324.1, on the reverse strand, counting down.
TCGGGTTCGTGACTTACTTGATACCGACGCCTCCAGCGATGAAGATCACCTTCTTGATTTGGGCCGAGTCAAGGTTTGGAGGTGGCCATACGAATGATCCTCCTATCTTCATCTGTAGCTCTTGGCCTAGAATATCCTCTGGTGCACGCCATAGCCATCGTGCGGGAGGGTTGCTCGTCAATTGCACAGCCAGGGAGATGAATTGTGAGCTTAGTTGCTGTGACTGTGGCTGTTGTTGACGTTTTTGCCACTGCTGAAGATGGTCCGTGGAGAGGCTTTGCTCTACCGGGAATCGAGTGGCTTGCATTCGTCGGGCAAGCTCGCTTTCCAAGGTTGATTTCTCGTGTCCCTTCAATGTCCCGCCTGATCGGACCTGCGACAGTGCTGACTGGGATCGAGTTGGTAGAGATGATTGCAGCGATTCGCCTACAACTGCATCTCGTGGTGAGGATACGATGGTGAAGCCTCCAGGCGATGGCAAGCCGGGAACGTGGAGATCAACCCATTGCCCAGGAAGAAACTGGTATGGAAAGGACCGTTAGATCATACTCCTCACAAAAACATTAGAAATGTAAAGGTAATAATGAGCAGGGTCCCGTTCGGAGTTGAGATCTGAGTGAGTGTCTGACATCCAAAAGAACATCCCTCTCGCATAGGGACGGGCTTGCCTGAGAAACATTTTCGCCAAGTTCGGACGAGAGCAGTCACACCAAAATTCTAAGATTTCAAGCAAGTTGAATTTGTTGTCAAGCATCACTTACAGTGATAGCATAGGGCAATGCAAACTTCAACAGCCGGACGGTCTTGTTCAGCGGCCGGATCTGAGAGAGAATGACATTGTGAAGGCCCGATTGACGCGGAGCATTTGCCGTGCGCTCGATGTGAGTAGTCATATCCTTGAAGATCAGATCAGCACTTTTTCTGTTGTAACATGCTCTTGACGGTATTTATTGGTATCCCAAGTTGCCAAAAATTGGACTTCGTACAAGCTTGAATTTCCTCAAACGTTGCTGTTCAACCATCCGTTTTCCTCCACCACACATTCAAGGTGTTGCTCCCGTGGGAAATTTTGACTTCTGCATTACGCGTGCTGTAAGTTTCATTTACGGAGTATATTAATTTAGTTCGATTCAATAGCTGACAATGCCATGCACCCTGTTGACGACATGCCGTTCGGCAATATCTGCGCTGCGTGATCCTTGAAAAATCAACGTGAGCATGTGGAGCTACCAGGCGTCGGTATACTTCCTTTCGCGACTGCCTGAGCCACTGTCACTTCATGCTCGATCACGTTATACGTTTTTTAGAAAGGAGAATCGGAGTACGATGTCTTCGACTGGTAAACTATATCGTAAACACCTATCATGCTTTCAATTGCTCGTCAAAAATTCTTTATAGTAATTTGATACAGGTTTGGGTATAACAGGAAAAGCTCTCGGTCCTTTTCACGACTTTAACTCCTTCCAAATGCTCAATAATCGCCACAACCCTTTGCTCTTTTCAAATGTCTTCGCAACGGCTGCTTTTTCTTTGATAATCCTTAGAGTGAACTCCAAAGCCTGGCTTCAGTGCCGTTTACAAGGCAGCCGCAACGCCACCAGCAAGGGCAACAATAGCCAGCTCGATGCTCGGTCCCCTAGTCATGACCGGGGCAGCATTTCCGCTGTTCGACGCCGACGAGGCTGAGCCAGCTGCGGCGCTTGTCGGTGCGCTCGCGCCGACCGTCTTACCGTTGATGATGGTAGTTCCATCTGCCACCACCTTGGTGGTGCCATCCGACACGTCAACCTCGGTTGCGTGGCTTTGGCCCGTGATGGGGCCAGTGATGGTGTCGCCGTTGTTGCCGATGATGTTGCCATCCGTGTTCGCAGTGACGGGAGTACCGTTGATGATCACGCTAGTGCCAGCGTAGACGATAGTCTTGCTGCCAACGACCTGGCTGATGGTCTGGTCTGGGTCGACGGAGCCAAAGGTCTGCCCCACGCCGTTGGCAGTAAAGTCACCAGAAATGTCCTGTGCTCGCACGACTGCAGCAGCCATAGCAGCGGAGATGAAGGTTGAGAACTGCATCTTAATTTAAAGGTGTGGGTATGCAGGCGTTTGTGACAGCAAAATAGTCAGACTGAAGTTTCGAGTGGTAACTGTGCGTGTGGAACTTGTGTGAAGGCCTGTGATGTATCGCAGAGAGAGTCTTGAGAGGATTGACAGAAGAAAACTTTCGTTGACAATGAAAGGGGCATGATAGATTTATACCATTGATCACCTCGCGCAATACTTCCGAGACCAGCATGTTCAACAAATTGCTGGAAGCCCAGCTTATGGCCAATAGTCAATATGGGAAGCTGCTGGCAGTGGCGAGGACGTTCCTGCCCAGAAAGTAGCCAAAGAATGTCTTGTCCAGATTGGCTGCGTCATGCTCAACGCTTCAGCTTGTTGATCGCTATAGGCTCGATGGGCATGGACTCCTCGTGGGGAAAGCTGTTTCAGTGTCAAGACTTGAACTCTCTTGATCCTGTACGAGCGGAAGAGGTCTAAGGAGTTGGGGGCCGAACCACGAAACGATATAGCGGATGGGTGCAGAAGGGCTCCCCAAGTGACGTTGCTGCAGAGGAGCGGAACGCCACCTCGTGGCGCTGTCTGGTACGCCAAGGCATCGGTGACGCTGGCGTTAGCGGATGGCAGAGATTGAGAAATGCCTCTGGTTCTCAGCCCCAGCCTCCAAGCCGGATCGACACGGGTGAAACGAGATCTTCGAACCTTTCTAGAGCTCGGCATCGAGTGTACTTGGTTTCGAATTTAGAAACTATGCTGTGATTTACAGTTTGAATACACATGGCATAGGCCCACAATGCTGAGACAAAGCAGACAAAACATCGAGCCAGATTTTAACTGCAATAATGCCGTATGTATTTCTTATTATGGGTTTCCATATGACTACAGAACCCGGCGCATCTAGCCCAATGGTAGTGTGTACCCCACGTCCTGCCAACGCCAAATTGAAGAAGAACAAACAGAATCTTGTACTTGAGAAAATTATGCGATGACTGCCCCATTCTTCTTTGGAGGAGGAGGGTAGCAATATCCACCGGAAGTGCATCGCCTGTTCAGGTGTGCATCGCGAGTTGCCACTGTTCCGAATACTAATTATCAGCTAAATGTGATCCAAGTATTTAACACAAGAGGAAAAGTCATGAACTGGCATGGTAGGTTCTTGCTATGGTCTGGACAAAGAGAATTAGATCTATTTGGCCGTCAAGCGGGCTATCTGCCCTGATCCTATCTTCTTGCTTCACGCTTGACGAACATGAGTGTTTCGACGGCCGATCTTTGGAAATAGCATCTCAGGTGTTCGGACAGGCCAATGAGCTGAGACAAATGCCTCAAGATAGAGGCAAAATCGCAAACAACAATTAAATTTGGGAAAGCGAACCTTCTGTGCCAGCGATACTGATAGGCGCACTGGCAACCAGTGCGGCGCTAGCGACCAGAAGCGAGAGGATGGTGAAGCGCATTTTTACTGGGATGCTGAAGCTGTAATCAGGTGTGACTTCGTAGTCTGATTCGTGATTCAATCAAGGTGTGCCTGTTCAGACGAAGAGGTATGATATAAGTGGTGGTCAAGATTGAAAGGTCCTTGCGTTTGTGAACTCAAGGGGGTCATTCGGAGAAAGGAGGTCGCAGGGGTTTATATGCCATGCCAGACCGATACTTTCAGACTCGATCGGTCAGATATTCTAGATGACTCTCACTGCCGATAGAATGCGCCTCGACAAGACCAAGCGATTCTCGAGCCACCGACAGGAGCTGCCAGACATATCCTCCCAAAGATTTTTCCTATCCTGACGAACTTTGCCGAAATTCTTGCCGATCGGTGAGCTGAAAATTTACTGCCACATTACTCAATCTACTTGTCAGCTTACAATCGTGCCTTAAGCTAATGCAGGGCACACGGCACGCGTCCTGAGACAGTTTGAACCTGCTGATCTGTATATTGGAGGGAGCGAGTTCAGCACAGACGCAGAGGCTGTCAGCAGTCTGGCTGTCATTACGTCGAGTCACGATGCTGAATACGCCAATTCGAAGATCGTGTACACCCCTTCTTTGTCATCATTATCAATATTTTCGAACAGTCAGATTGACAACTTCTCTTGAATAGTTAAGATGAGATATGTAAAATCGACGGAGCTTCAAATCGCACACGGCGATGCAAGGCCGCAGTGCTACTTTAACTTTTTGAACCACCTCCCGTCCCAAGCCAGACCAGATAGACAGACAGACTTGCAAGACGTTCGCTTCCTCGCCAGCCAAACTTTCCGATTTTGATGGCCTTTTTCAAGTAAAGTACACAGAAAGATATAATATCAGCCGTCGGATGGTGCACGCGAGCCCGTGATTGTTGTTTTGACAAATCCAATGCTTGACTGCTTCTTGCTCACAGAGCGATCGCTGTACCCATAAGTCGCCGCAGGTGACACGATTGGCGACCGATAAGGGCTGATGGGTATCTTGTGGAAGAAGTAGTGATACAACGGCGTCAAGGTAGCTAAACTTCCGCAAACGATGACAAGACCTTGCTCCATGGCTGTCGCAAGCCTCACGATGAAGCTCGCTGTGGCGGGATCCCAAAGGTTGAACGCAGTGAGGGCTCGCAGCAGTGTGAATATGCCTGCAATCCAGCCGAGACCGAGCAGCACCAAAATGGTGGCCTTCTTGCTCGCGCTCATCTGGACCGTGTAGAGAATAGCGACGGGCAGAGTGCTGTAGGCGAGATCGATGAAGACACCGTAAAAGTTCCAAGACTGGACGTAGCCCTCAGCCAGCTTGTTGTCGATACATGCGACGCCGTATTCTATAGACGGGAGAACCAGATCGCAAGTTGGGATCATGGTTGCTATTATCAGGATGAAAGCAAGGAACGAGAGGATAGCCATGCTTGAGATCAGAAACCATCGCTTGAAGCGTCCGGTGGGGCCGATCAATAAGAGTAGAAGACACGCCACGCTTGATTTGCCAAGGGTCAGTGAGAGTATACCGGTCACTGGAGCCAGCACAGCGATGGTGTTGAGATGACCCAGCTCGAGAAGGTCGTCGTGAGGATCAGCTTGATAGTATGCCTCAGCTAGCCCCGCCGAAACAATGGCGAACAGCAGCGACAAAACCATCAAATAGTCATCAGTGCCAAAGGCTTGACGTCTGACGCGTACAAACACTCGGCCCGCAACAACGATAGCAGCGATGACAATCGGGGTCCATGCCAGTGCAGAGACACTGGTCAGTGTCTCGACAGCAGGAGAAGGGGCCATGTCTCTTCACACAACAAGGCTTTAGCAGTTTGGCGCTCTCCAAAATGTTGACGTGTCTGAAAAGAAGAACTCGCTGGGAGGATGAGCAAGGAGAATCGCACGAAAGGCAGCGAAACATCAGGGAAGGATAAGAGACAAGATATACAAAGGAGAAAAGATAGCATAGTCACTTTAGCTTGCAGTAAGCTGCGTCTCACCTGTGGATCATTATGTGCATCAGAACCAATACTCTCGATAAAGAAGCTGCTTATTAGATTTCAAGCAGACCGACTGAAGCCTCTGCCAAATCAACGGCAGGCAGCGGTCCAGTCAGCTGTTTGACCAGGCTGTAGGGCCATCCAGAGGTAGGCACACGGCTGAAATACAGATGCGGATGGAGCGAATAGTAGAACAAGCCGGAATGAAAGCTCCAGCCATGGGCATGGCATTCTTGTATCCGCAATTGGTCGCTGTGTTGAGGCTCTCCTCCAGCATCGACTGTGGTGGCCACACACTTGCATGCTAGCCTCATTCTACATGCAAGTTACAGGTGGTAGCTGATGAAAGGTCAGCACAGAAAGACCAAATCTCACCAAAACAGATATCAATTGGACGAGGAAAGTTTGACCGTGCAGCAGCATCTCGTGTTTGATACGCGTATAAAATTTTGTGCGCATCTACCCGTTAGTCACTGCCATCCGCTCTATCTATCTAAACCATAAGTACTGACTTGGACTATCGTTGTTTAATCCGCCGGTAAAGAGGGTAGCGCCCTCTAAATAGGAAAAATATACCCTATAAGGGCCGAGTCAACCACAAGAAAGGAACGCCTCTAGGCGTAGGAAGTAGAACTTAATAGGGTAATATATACGAAAACCTAAAATTAATTAATCTTATAAATTAAATATTATATCCCCTTATAAGGATATACGCCCTAAATCTAGATATATTCTCCCCTTTATTAATAAATAATTTATTATTTCTAAAAGGAGAGTTTATATAAAGTTTAATTATATCTTAAATACCCTTAAAAAGGGCCTCTTATAATTTTATTATAATATCGTAATATAATAATATAACCTTTAAAATTAATTTAAATCTCTACTTTTATAATTTTTATTATAAGCTCGGTACTTATCCCTTTAATATTAATTTTATATTATTAATTAAATACCTTAAAATAATATTAATCTCTTTTTTATATTTATATTTATAATTCGCTTAATCTTAATATACTTATTTTTATCGTTAATCTTCCCTTTTTTTATTAACGCCGTACCTTAAATTAATAATTATTATATATTAATATTATAAATTAATAATTATATTTTATTAAGGCCCTTCCGGTTATAATATTAATATAATTTATTAATTATATTAAATTCGTTATTTAATAATTAAAATTATTTTTTATATTTAATAGGCCTTAATTATTATTTAAATATCCGGTTTCTTATTATAAGTAAGGATCTCTTATATATTTATTTATTAAATTATTAATATAATATTAATTTTCCCGTTATATATTAAGAACGTCTACGTATTAAGGCGTTTAAGTATTTATATAATATTTATCCCTTCGGGGGCACGGTACGTTACTTATGGTAATATAGTGCAGCAAATCTTACGTGGGAACGAATTATTTATTTATTCTATATAATCTATTTTAAGTCTTAGCTTTCGATAATTTTATTTAACGCGATAGTTAAGATCGTATTAATTAACTCCTTTAAATCCTTTTCTAGAAGTCTCCTCTTAGCGTTATCTAGCGCGTACTTAATAATTAATTAATTAATTAAATTATCGAGATAATTAATTAACGGCTCCTTAATTAATTTATATAATATTATAATTACGAATACGGCTATTAAGAACGGCGAGATATAAGGGTCCGAAGGATTAAATTTATATAATATTAATAAAT
>JANIPN010221222.1:0-16099 GCA_027478595.1 Erythroxylum anguifugum | reverse complement strand
GAGCATAGTGCACAGCGTCGGGGCTGATGGGCCGTTCGAGACTTTGTCTTTTAGAAGATGATGTGGGGTGGGTTGCATCCCTCCTTCAACGGGCAAGAACAAACTTCCGAGCGTTGAGAGCAACGTGAAACAGATAGGTGTGCGCTGTTGATACAAAGTACATCTGCCTATGCTTACTAACGAGGCTGCTTCATGATGTGTTGAGACAAATCAATTGCGTGTAAGGGGGAGTGCATGCAACGCTAGTGTGTACTAATAGGCTTATCCTTCAGGTGGAGCAGCGACTGCCGGCGTTGGAGCACCCACGAGGATGAACGAGGCGCGAGTAATCTGCATAATGGAAAGGTCTCGGAGATGTGTGAGGATAGAGGCGGGAACGATATTGTAGAAAGAGTTCAGAGGAGCAAGATGGGGAACTATTAGAGTAACAAAAATAGCTATAATGGTACCAACAACGCAAATAATGAGAGCGATGGAGAGGATTCCGAGCGCGAGAAATGTTTAGGCACACTGTATATGGTCACTGAGTCTCTTAACTGAATATCCTGATGGGGCAACCCGCGTGGGCTGTGCGAATAGCTTCAGAAATTCCACTCAAAGAAACTAATTGTTGAACAGCGAACACTCTCATCAACCTTTTTTTGGCCTATAGCGATCGCTAATTCCATATGTAAGGAGAGGCGCGACGCAACGAGTGAGGCGACACGTTTGGTGAGGATGTACCTAGTATCATAGGGGGTGGGGATCGCTGAATAGCCGACTGGCTAGCACATGATTGCAAGCGGAAAGTAATCACTCCGTCAGCGGAATTTCTACCTTTGACGTTCCGTTCATTCTGCATAGTCCATGTCTCTCTCTCTATTCCGAAGCTGCAACTTATCATTACCACCGCTATTGTAAGCTCTAGAGAATCATTCGATATATCGATTGATAGAAAATAGTCAGTGCACTACTAGAGAGAATTATTATCACCATCTATATGCGAGCCAATAGTAGAAAATCTCTATAGACAACGAGTATATCCACCGACGCAGTATCTTCCCACAGCAGAGGGCTGTCTCTTATAGCGCCGTGATGAATCGTCCATGACTTACTGGTAAACTGCTGAAGAAGTCATCGGTGTTCAATGCTCTGGAACGCCGTCCCCGTTCTTACTACTTTCTCTGTCCTTGTAGATACTGTTCAAGGGACCACATCCTTATTCAAAGAACCAATCTTTGTTGGCTCATAGATGTTGGACTTCCCATCGGACTGGGTGATTGCCGTGAATCATCAACGCTATCCTCGCCATCCTCGTCACCAAGATCCGACTCATCATCCGACTCATCCACAGCACTGATTAAGATCTTTACAGGTGCCGTATCGTTGGTTTTGTGATCCACAATGTCGCTTTCAAACGTTAGCCTTTGCAACGAAGCGAGTTAGATTTGGAGTACTCACGGAGCTCCCTCGTGTTTCAATTTTGTATCCAGACGTCTTAGTCGCCGAGTCGCACCTCTGTCGTCTCCAAATTGAACGAACTGTATGCTCAGTCTCCTCTCTTCGCCTCCGAGAAAGTTCTTTATCTTATTTCTGAGGAGTTTATTGAAATGAATGATGGCTTTTTCGACCGCTTTGTTGTCACTCATTGCTCCCCATATGCCATCTGTGAGGACTATGAGGGTTTTGTTTCTCACTACCCCTTGGGTTTTGTTTGCGTTGTCGACTTTGTCCAGATACTCCTTGAATATCTTCGTTAATACGATTCCCATGTTCGTATTTTGTCCAGCAACTGGAACATGGTCCTGTTTATCCATCTCACGCGAGAAGACCTTTGGGTCATTACTGGGGCTGAACATCGTCTGGCCATTGCAATACCGAAGCCCCATACCATACTTGTTGACACCTTTAGCCTGAGATACTAGGCTTTCGAGCACTCTTTTCATTTCATCCCAGAATTCGATCATACTAGCTCCATTATCGATCAGGAAAATCTGATCATTGTTAGCGTAATCCGTTACATGACCATCGCGATTCATATCACACTTACCAAGTCTCGATCGTGATAAAGTCTTTTCAACTTCTGGTCTGGTCTAGATTTCTTCAATCTTTCTTTGACAGCCTTGAAACCGAGTCTTCCTTTCTCGATCATCCTAGGAGATAGAGAGCTTCTCGAAGCTGAAGTTGGGGTCCGCGTTACTGAAGGGGTTGCTACATTTTGGTTTGTAGCTGCTGATACGGATTTATTAGCTTCGTGAGACGGGTTTTGCATCCGGAGCGGGCTTTGTTTGGCCGGAGTATGTTGTTTAGTATCAGGTTTTGTTTGCAGTGCAATTGCTGAACGAGTCTGGCCGGAGCTTGAGGTTAACAGTATCCGCGGTGGGCTCATCCTAGTACCCGATCCGTCTGGCGCTGCTTTGCTCCGGTGACTTGTTTGTAAAGTTCCCGTAAGTAGGCGGGATGTAGTACGTCCAAGATTGGTTGATGGCTGCGAAAAGCGGAACTCCGATCGTCTAGGGATTGTAGCCAGTTTTCCAAGTTCAGCATCTCGGGCCTCTTTTTCGGTCTTCTTTTTCCAGTCTTCTTCCGTTTTGTAGAGTGCGTCTTGGACGGAACAGTGCACTGGAGCTCCTACAGTTGTTTTGCTTATCACCTCTCCAAGCTTCTGACACAAGATCTCCGCAGGCTGGCGCTTTTCTGGGTTACTGACTAGCATGTCCTCCTCAACGATTTGGAGGACCTGCTTGGTCATGACGTCGTTGTTCCGCATCCCGCGTCTCAAGAAGTTGTGCCATTCGCGAACAGCCTGTAGTACGTTTTCGCCATCGTGAAAGTAGCCTCCAAGCCCCAGTCCCCTCTCTTCTGGGTTCCCAGCGTCGAGGGTTGGGGGGAGTGATCTGCTTTTCACAATCTTCTGGATTGATTGTCGTCTCATTGTATCAAACTGTTCCAATCCGGCCAGGCCATATACCATCCAAGTAGCGGCGACCGAAAATACGCAACCAAGAGACCATACATCGATCTCCCTGCCCACATGGACTGAGTTCATTGGATCCGGTCTGGACTGTGCCTTATAGCACTCGGGTGCCCCGAACGCCGTAGCTCCCCCAAAATATTTCGTCCACACTCGAGTAGTGCCATCCTTAGGGCGCTCTTCGAACCGTGCGAAACCAGGATCGGCCATCTTGAACTCACCTCCAACGTTCAATATGTTGTCGGGTTTGATATCGGCATGCCAGCCGTAATAGTCTTTTACCTCCTTGATGGTTGAGAACTTGAATGAATGGATGTCTTTAATAGCGTCAACTACCAAGAATAGATCGGACCAGAACTTCAATTGCTCAGGTTCAAGAACGGGTGGAAGATGTGAAGCGAAATAGTCCCATAAATCGTGCTCACCATATTCTAGCAACAAATAGTAGTTGAGACTATTCGCATCCTCAACATCTACTATTTCTCCGTCCGTACTATTGTTATACTTATGTTTTTGCTGTGAGAAGCCACACAAGCATTTGATCATACCACTGTTATCTTTGAGGGCTCGAAACGCTCGATACTCATTGTTATACATTGTGTCATTACCATCTTTGAACATTTTAAGAGCGAAAACGTAACACTGTACTTAGATTAGTAACCGCTGATGGATCGATGATACAAAAGAAGGGATCAATAGAGGCTTACAGGTCCATGCTCGATGTCTTCGTATAACGAGTTTGGAAGCGCTTTTTGTAGCTTTCTGCTGACAAACTCTTGCGGAATGGCCACTTGATATAAGTGCGCGGTGCCGCCCTCCTGGATGTGGTCCATGGCGCAAATGGGGATCACTTGTCTCGCAAGAACGTCATGATCTTCTTCTCCCATATCAAAACGCAGCGGGCAGTACTTCCATTGCAAATCGTGGAAGCATTTTGCTAGTATTTCCGGCTCTTCGATCCTATACCCGTCCTGGGCTGACTTGAACGCTTGTTCCACTTGATCAAGACCCATCGGCAGTTTCCAATCATAGAATCCCTTTTTCTTAAGATGATGGATGAGGCGCCCTTCGTTGAGCTCAAGTAGGATGCTGAAGACGAGAACGCATCGCCTTGGACCCTCCAATATGCTTTTGACGGTGTCGCGATCGAGGGAGAAGCTGTCGCGTTGAGAGTGGCATTGATAGAGGAGCTCGTAGATGTTACTGTAAGCTCTATCGCACATCCACCGGTCAAGCTCCTCAACTTTCACATACTCACCCCCAACACGAGCCTTGACCTTCCAATCCTTCAGTCGGGTTAAGAATTCTCCGCGACGGTCGGACACCTCGCTCGATGTAGCCATACTGCGACCAGGTGAAGGAAACGAGGTTCGCTCCAGAGAAAAAGCCTACATGCCAGCGGATCGATGACAACCGAGAAGCACATCATCAGCTCGCTTCCAGACTGGCGAAGCTTTGATGGTTAACGTCGGCGATGCTGCGCATGACGGAAGGTAGAGTTTTCGAGATCGGAGGTAGAGAGCCGTGGGGTTTAAAAGGCAAAGCTGTATCGACTGCGAGCAGCGCTGTCGCTAGTGAGGAGGGGGAACAGTGAGGGGGACTGGTGAAGTACAACCCCTTGGTGAGGGGTGGGAAAGAGGGGCATGTCGTAGTGGTGGTGAAATGACGCCCGATTAGCCAGCCGCATTCGAAGATCTTTCTTACCAATCTCTTCCCTCGGCCCCTCTTTGGTCCCCTCGGCATGGTGAGTCAATCGCAAAGAGACGGTGAGAGTGGCTGTGCTTCCGACATTATGCCCTAGCACTATGTGGCGGAGGAGGCAACAAGGCAACAAGGCAGCCCCCAAGTCGCCTTAGTTGTTAGCTTGGCAGAGCGAGCAACGGATGGTGTTGTGTAACCACACCAATATAGATGCCCAATAATATATGGTTGATTTTAGTCGTTTTTGCTACGTAAAAAGTGGAATCCCATACAAAAAACCGCCCCGCCGTTGGCATCGAGTTACCTTTCCGCCGCTTCTGCTCCGTTGATTTTTTTGGTACCGGCCGTTAGGGTCTCCCCCGCCGTCGGTTTTCGGAGTGAATATTGAAATTTATAGCGTTTAAGGCATTTAAGGCCATCAAAGCTAGTTTGCAACAATAAACAATTCATAAACTACATACGCTTGCGAGATAAAGAGAAGGCCGAATCAACGCTTTAGAGCGCCCATAGATCCAAGTGCTGTAGCCAATTTCCGAGACTTTTGCTCACACATTCAAACTTCTCTGTACATCTTTCTTTCCGTCTACCTATAGCACTACAACACACCCTACCAGAATGCATGTGTATAACTCGGTTTAAGAGAAACGAGATAGTCATACTTTGCTTTCCGCAGTGGGTAAACCAGGTGGGTCCTCTAGTCGCGAACCAGTGAAGATCTCACGAAGCGACATGTTCTTTTTCTCCCTTCGCCAGATGACAAACGCAGCAAGAAAGGTAAGCGCAGTCAATGGGAGGGAGATTTGCAACCACCGATTGAGTGCAGTTGTTGAAAAGCTGGTCGTTTGACCGCCATTATTATTGTTATCCCCATTTTGATACTTTACAACGTCGGTGCTAAAAAAGGACTGTATACAAGATCAGATCAGTGATTGAATTTAGCTAAGGGTCAAAACTCACAGAAACGAAAGTTGCTGGTAGGTAAACTAATGTAAGGAGGGCAACAATACGCATAGCTACGGCTTCTTTCTGCGAAAATGAGGCGAGACGTTCCATCTTTTCGGAAGCTTGCGACTGCATATGCTGCAAGATCTAAACAAAACCGTTAGTTGTTTGTCCCTCATCGCACAGATTTAGCATACCAAAACCTTCCGTTGTGATGTAATCTGGGCTAGCAAGCGAGCTCTAGATACCTGCATCTTCAAATCCTCGATGCTGTTCCTAACATGTGCGCTAAAAATATCGATTTCATCGAGAACATCGCTATCAATTTTCAGTTTCTTAGTCAGACTGGTGTAGTAGTCGAGCATCGATGTGAGTATTTCTGAGTTAGCCTCCATTACCATGACAGCTTCGCTAATCTTCTCCTCCCGAAACTGAACACTCTGAAGATTCTTGGAACTGTACGTATACGGTGCTCTCCCATCATCGCGATCGTCGTGTACATCACGATCTCCGCTAATGGCCCCGATGGTCTCGCTTTCAACGACTTTCTCGAGCCATTGAACATACCATCGCCAATCATCTGAGCTCCAGTGTGCGAGCAGAGAGTGAATGGCCAGACTTGATCGAAGAGATTGATTAAATGATTCGAAGGACCGGTCTTCAACCCGGCCATGAGGCCCTGTGATCTGTTTTATGCGGTCCTTGAGGTGCAAATTGCTCTTTGGGGTGATTAGTATCCATGTCGATGTTCCATATTCCACGTCCAGCGAATGATAAACTGAGACCTGTCGAATCTTCCATTTCCACAAGCTTTCGAGTTCCGACGGACTCTCCGTACATTGAACTGTCTTTAAATTATAACAGAGCTCAAATCTACGGCCGCTGCGGCGCAAATTTGGCATTTGTTGATTGCTGGGTACGGGGGCCAGCTGGGTGTTTTCCCGAAAGCCGCTATAGCGCAGATCTACCGCGTTTGTTCGTTGGCCATATAGAAATAGGAAGTCCAGGAAGTATGGTGTGACTTGATGATAGCTGAGTATTCGCTTCAGCATTCGCTGCTGGATTCGCAGGGGTGCTCGTTGGTTCTCCGCCCACAGCACCATGAAGCGACACTTCGGGTCGGGTTTGGTGGCCCAATTGCCCGAGACCACATTCCCTTGACCGTCGACGACCGTCTCGTCCCCCAGCCAATCTTTGAGCTTCGCATCATCGAAGATGTTTCTCCCGCGGAATCCATCGCCGGTCTCGTTCAGGTCCCAGAAGGGGACGTGAGGGAACTCGGAGAACAAGGCGCTCGCAGCTTTGGCCAGGCGATCCCGGCCGGCTTGCAACGCGTGCTGATAGATCAGTGACTTCCATAAGTTTTCCGGATACTTTTCGAGGTGATGGAAGCTCGTCGTCAGTCCGGGATGAGTCCAGGGCGCTGCCATGCTTCGACTATCTCCGACTTCTAGCTTGGTACCGAGCGGCCGCTAGGGAAAAGGGGGTTCACCGCGTGTGTCAGCCGATGGACGACGGATCGCGACTATAAAGCCAACGCAAGTCCCGACCGCTACAATGTTCGTCCGCGCGAGATTCCTCTCTGTTCTACCGATGCGGGCAACCGTGGCTTCTCGCGTTGCCAAATATGCAATCTACGGGCGCACTGAGGCAGTAAGGATGACGATAATGATGCCCATTCCAAAGCGCGAGCGGGGTCATGGGTGCGAAACAAGGCGCGCGTGCCTTTCGCTCATCCCTACCCTCATCTCATGTGGTGGTGCCCCAATCCTGCCCGCAGAGTCTTTTCGCCCGACCAAAGCCGAGGCCCCTTTTTTCCCTGCCTCCAGGAACTTGGCTGACACGGCCCAGCTCCAATTTGCCTCCGATGAAGCCCTGCCGCGCCGCCTCGATCTGCCCCGTTACGAGGCTGGGGCTGGCTGGGTGGTCCCCCCAGGCAAGTGGCATTTGCCCCCCATTGCGCAGTTGACCGGTCCATAGGATCACATTCACAGCAGCATGTGCATCGAGGCTGCTGGCTGCAAGCATGATATATTGGATCAGACTACCGAGTCTCAGGTGCTCCAGGACTTTGGGCAAACCTCCATCGCGGTCGCGGTGGCGGTGCCCGACATATTCTACCGCCCGACCGTGACCCACCAACACTGGTTCCCCCTGTCATGGCGAGTCCTCCCTCTCCGCCGGGTCTCGCTGGGTCAGCTCGTTGCCTCTTCTTGCAATCTCCGCGATCTCGGCCTGCTCAGAGATACACCGTCAGTGGCATGAACGCTCACAAGCACCGC
Organism: Erythroxylum anguifugum; assembly: GCA_027478595.1. Lineage (NCBI taxonomy): Eukaryota > Viridiplantae > Streptophyta > Magnoliopsida > Malpighiales > Erythroxylaceae > Erythroxylum > Erythroxylum anguifugum. The sequence goes on along the minus strand of JANIPN010221222.1, from coordinate 8,221 downwards.
GCGTGTGCTTCTCGCAGCCCCGGTGCGAATGGGACTCGGCGTGACATACCTCGGTGAGTTTCTCGGGTAGCCACAGGCGCCATTTCTCGTTCACTTCCTGAGAGAGAATGGGTCAGCTGATTGCCGGACCGTCGCGACGACGACGACGACACCGGGCGCATACCTCTTGCTCGAAGGTCCCTTGGAAGCGCGGGAACCGTTGCGTCAGCCACTGATGCACCACGCTCCATGGCGTATACGACGGCACGAAGCATTCGTGGAGGTTACTCTTCCCCAGCTCGGGAGCGGTGTCTCGTCGGCGGGTCATTCCCAGGTGCGCGCGTGCGGCGACTCGACTCCCGAAGGACTGAGTCGTCTCGGACCGTTTCGGAGGCATCTCCGTGAGGATACGATGGGATGGGTTGCGCGCACCGCAATCGTCGGATCGTGAAGGTGGAGTTTGCTCCTGCGAAGCCGTCGCGCGAGCGTCCGGCGTGTTTGCGACCGATCACCCGGGCATCGGATCGGCTGCATGCGTTCGTGCGGCAGTAGCGGCCACCACGCGTGCGTTTCGGTGAGCGAAACGCATGTTCTCGGCCATCCACCCCAGGGAAGTGCCGCTGTATAGCGCAACGCGTTTCCATACCGATCCCCTTCGCATTCGCCCAGAGAGGGCTCCGGTGCTACCACAACGACTGAATTGCGAGACACCAGGCGATTCCATCGTCATTCCTTCGCTGGAGCGACGAGGCACGCATCCGCACTCATGGGAATACTGAGAAGGTACACACCAAAGTTGGAGTGATGTGGCTGACCCGTCTCAGGCAATATCTTTCCAACGACCCAATGGGAGGCGCATTTCAACTCAGACCCGAGTGAAGAGTGTCAGAAATAGTTGTGAGCAATACTTTGCTGCTGGCTGGAGACATTTCGCATGGACAATGTCACCGGCGTACTATCCCTTGCAAATCGTTCGATTGTTAGCTGGCGGTGTCTACGGTCGTTTGACTGTCTAGATTGAACAGATACCCTGCATTCGCCGTTCTGCTATTCAATAGTGAAATAGATAGCGCTGGTAGTTGTGTTCCACGCTAATGTTGCACATTTTTAGGTACATCGTGTATCAGGATATCTCGTAAGCCGCTCATTGAGATTATAGGGAGCCATAACTTCAAACTACACTACGCTGAGAATGGTGTCTAAGATCTATAAGAATCTTACCGACTCCCGAGGTGATTTTTGCGCGAGGATAACTTACCAAAGTACAATATCAAGTTCACTCGCTTTGGTTAGGCACAATATCAAGTAAGCGACATCTTTTCGGCCTGCTCGAGCCTATATCCTGCGAGGGAATATCCGACTCTCTGTTACTGTCTGCGCCGCCCTATTGATGCGTACAACCATCCATCTTAGATTCCCATCCGATACTCCGCCTAATATGACAGGTTATAGGACGTGGTACGGGTAACAGGTCGTCTTCGATTACTATATCAAGTCGGCAATCATGAAATTGGCTCCTTTTCCGGAGAACCCGTATAAGGCTTTCTCGCTAAACAGTCTCTATGGCACACCCAACTGGGACAAGGGGCTCATATGTATGAGCACTGAATAGAGTATTCTCTTAGCGACTTCTACTCAATGCTTCTGTTCTGAGCAACCTCACCACTACCAAAGAAGGTCCCACTTCGAGCTCCGCACCGTGAAGGCAGTGGCTAGGTCGCTGTTTACCCGACCATCACAGTGCACTGCCAGAGGTCATCATTATCACCATCTATATGCTAGCCAGGTGACAGTCTCTATTGGCAACGAGCACAACTCCGGAAAATCGAGCCGGAAGGTCTAGGCCATTGTACACTCGTCGAGTTAACATATCCCAATATTAACCTAGGTAACTCGAGGAACCCTCTAGCCTCCCTATGCTTTGAGCTACTACCTAAGTTCAAATAAGTGGTTTAGCTCCTCACGATAGAACTATATTCTCATTGCCTCGCTATCAATCGGCCCATATATATAGCACTCGTTATTATAATAATAGTAAAGTTCGGGGTCTCTCTCAAGCGCTTCTTATCGTCTCTCCTACACTTTTGTCGACCGCCTCTTACATTTACTGCGCATTGGATCGCCATTCTCGTTCTCTTTCCGTTCGTCGTCTGAAGCGGCCCTCTTTCTAGTGTCCTTCTTAGCGAGTTTCCTCAAATTCTTCTCCGCTTCTCTCCGATAATGTATTATCTCGTACCACTCTCCCGTCTCGCGATACTCTAATATTTTCTATCTATTCTTTGCTTTGCGTATGCGATTGGTTTCTATCCGCTGCACACGAAATCTGAGGCTTTCCCATCGTTCCTCGAACTCCTCCCGCATTCGATCGCCCGATTCCTTGTCGAACTGTGTCGGGATGATCGGGACCGTGCATCCGAAGACGATGCACACTTTGTCTCCCGTGGTCACTTTGGTCACGAGTCCGATGTGTCCCTTTTTCGTTGAACATGTAGCGATTCCAGATGACCGCCTGGACTCTCCTATTAAATGTGGTATAGTGAGATCAGAGGTATAAACCACTGCTCCTAAACTCTATTTCTTCAAATCTAGCCTCGCCACAGATGTCTACGGCATCTACAAGGTACTAGGAACGCGCCTACTCCGGGACTGCGATTCGATGGCACTAATCTCGCCCGCCAAAGAATTGTCAATAGTAGTCTATCAAAAGCTATCACTTGCAGAGGGGAGGCGTGGATTTTGGCAGACAATAGTCTCGCAGGGAGGATAGCCTAAATATATCGAGCGGTGTATCAAGAGCTTCGGCAGATTGAATGAAAACTACTTTCAGGGGATTAGAGCATAAAGCGAAACTCCATAAATAACGTTCTATTTAAGTGCCATATGAGCGCGTCGCGAATGCGTTGCGGCTAGGAGCACTAAAATAATTGCGTTACGAAGACTTCTCTAAATTCAACACAGTCTGTTAGAAGCCTAAAACAAAAAACAAAACACAAAACACAAAACATAAAACATAAAACACAAAATACAAGACAAGACAAGCAAACAACCCAGACGTTAGTCCGTAGGTTCCTCAATCTAGGTCCAAGCAGCAAATGGATAACCCGTGAGCCCTGAATAAGCGACACTGGCCTCATTCTGAGCCAGTTTGGACTCGCAATTAGCCTTACTAAAGGCCGTTTGGATCTTAGATAAACACGTGGTGTTACTAGCGGTAAGCTGCGGGAAAGAGACGCCTTGTACGTTTGAATACAGCCGAAACAGGTCCCTGCAGTCGAGATCGCAATAGCCAGCATCAGTATAGCACTTGGTGTTAGCCGACTCCGCCGCAGTCTTGATCTGGGGGCAGGTTAACCCGCAGTTGACCGTGGGCGCCACCAGGCTTTTCTGAAGGCAGTTTTGGGTAGTGGTGACAAACGTCTGCCCGGCCGAGGAGAAGCTGGCGAGATTGTTATTCAGCTTCTTGCAGTTTCTCTCGCCGATAGGCAGCGCGAAGCAATCCGTGCCATAACCGCAGATCTCACTTTTTTCGATGCAGTTGCGGTAGAACGTGCAGGTATTTGGGGCTGGATTCTTGCACATCAGACCACACATGGGGTCGCCTGAGCACTTGCTGCAGTCGCCGCAGGTCGCGCAGGAGATGGCGCTGGCTTTGTCGACGACTACACGCGATGGATATGCGCTGTCGCCTACATTATTAACACCGATGTCGAACTGGACGGTTTTGGCGCCCGGAGTGATGGGTAGGACTAGCTCAAACCATTCGGTGGCGCCCTTAGAATCGAACGCCGCTTTGCCGAGGGCGTTCATGCTGTTCGTCATAGATGCGGACCCGTTCAGGTTGTCGCGGATAGAGGCCAGGAAGTAGTCGTTGTATTTGGTGCCGAAGAATCCTGGAAATTCTGTGGTGATGAATCTAAAGCGTAGTAGTACCGTCTTCGTACCGGGAGACAAATTGAAAGTCGCCGTGCTGGTTTGCAGAGTTTCGTCAACCGTTATCACCTCGAGATCCGAGTCGGCTCGCTTGGCTAGCAGGCCGCGGACGTCCACGGCCCCTCGCGCAATCAGTTCGCGCTTCTTCATTTCCGTATGTTCGACAATCTTGCCGCCTGTCCAGCCCTGTTGCCCTGTAGAGAAGTCGTAGTTTGCTGGCTCAGTTGCAGTGTTCAGGGGCACAAGCTTGAGGTTTACACTACCAGCCCCTCCAGAGGTGCCGGAGGTGGCAAACTTGTTGTCCGAGGTTCTTGCTAGAAGCCCAATAGTGGCATCGGGGATATTGCTGAAGACTGCTTTGCCTTGGGCATCGGTGGTAACTATCGACTGAAAGTTCACATACTCGGTGTGAGTTGCTGTGATGGGCACCCCGGCTGCTGGATTTCCAGCGGCATCGAGGAGGCTCACAGTCAGGCTCTTGGAACCAAACGAAAGCTGGAACGTGGTGGCAAATGGGTAGCCCGAGCTGTCGAAGCCCAAGAGAGACAGCGTCCGGTATTCTGGGCCAGTTTCGGCGGCGAAGGTGACTGCGCCAGAGGCGACTGTATAGCCCGAGGTCTTACGCTGCGCGTTCTGGTACACGACCACAGAGTTCTCATTAAGTGTGCCGCATACAAGCTTGGCCGAGAACGGCGCGTTATTGGCGTTAAACCCGTTCTCTTCAATGCCAGATAGTTTCCATACTGGGCTGCACGCGGGTTTCTTCAGCGTCGCTGTGCTTGATGTTGCTGTTGCCGTCGTCGTAGATGCTTTTGTCGTCGTCGTAGTCGCCGCCAGTGCAGCGCTAGACAGCGAGAGGCAAGCAAGCACGAGGTTAAGAACCGTCATGGTGAAGAGCGTGTTTGAGAGATGGAGATGTAGATGGAGATGGAATATGAAAGAGTTGTTGGCTGTTGGTTGTGATTCCAATCTATCAGGAAGCCGTCGAGAGCTTGATACTTATAGCCGTAAAAGTTTTTTCTGTTGTCTAGTAATTCTTGATTTTGTCGCTGTCGCTACTCTAGCTACCTCTAGCTGAGGCATAGACAGCATTCGCCATTCTAGGCAACTTTTGCCAGACAAGGCGTCCGTTGTGGCTAGCTGGCCAAAAGTTGGTCCTGGGCGGGATCAACGATCAGATCGAGATCGAAGAACACCAGTATTTGAGTTTGTCGGAGCGTGATATGCCAAGGTTCGCGCCGAGCAACGAGCGCATTATTGTCTGTGCTGTTGCACAAATGTCGGAGCCGAAGGGTTTGCCACATTAATGATAGTGTATGAATCACGATCACTCCCTTTGTTGGTTGTATCAAGGCTCTAGAAAGCCTAATAACGCGTGTCAGTTCAATCAGTCACTGCCCACTTACTCACTTGTCGGCGTAGTTGTTTGTGAATGTGGCTTGCCAAGATGCAAAAGTCTGTTCGATTGTTAGACGGGCTGTGGTAGGGTATTTGTTTCGAAGTGTGTCTTCAAAGACAATATACCTGCTGCTACTCAAGTGGGCAGTGCAATTCATCGCCGATCGATGCGCCGTTTTCACAATGGAGCAGCTCCTATAGGTTCGACTGCGCGTTATCTAAACTCAGCCAGCCAGCCACACATATAAACTCAGCCAGCCACACGTATAAACTCAGCCCAAAGACGGGTCGGGGCGGCCGACAACTAAGCCACCCCGTTCTGGCATATATGACTAAGCCTCGCTCTGATCCTCTGATGGTTCTGATAGGCTCCACAGGCCGCCTGTACACGTTGAATGCAAGCCTCATCCGGCGACACTCTCGATGGGGCAACTCTTTGCGACCATGGTAAAAACTAGTATCGAACGAAGTTACATTACCAAATGATCGCGATCTTCCGGCTATCTAAATTCCGATAGTGGACGTTTATCCGATTAACGACTCGGGAGGATAGAATCAGTGGACGCGGATAGAGCTCGGGGTATATCGGGTCAAACTTTATCGGTTCTGTAGAAGACTAATACTTTCTTGAGCTCATCTTGGCGCTTTTGGGGCGAATAAGTCTCGTTAGCTATATAGTTCGTTATAGTCCGTCTAATCTTGACTATAATTTCAGACAATATATACGCAAGAGACGCAAGTCGTATCGGGGAGTATGGTGGATATACCGCACCGGAAGAGAACTGCACCCACCATTTAAGGCGGCATAAATGCATAGAATCGAAGGCCTCAGTCGTAAAGTAGACACTGTCATATACAAAGCGTGTCGACCTAGAGGAGAAAAGTCGGATCATCCGCCTTACCTAAATCTTTAGGCTACCGTAATCTAAAGGTCCCGTTTTTGGGCCCTTAATTGATAGAATGCATCTTCGTCCCGGGAATAGAAGCAAGGGATCAAGGGTCGTCTCCTCAAAGACTCTATGAATAAACGACGGGCACAGCTACAACCAGAAAACAGCACTGGCTTCAATATCGGAAGCGGCATCAGTGGAACTGACTGTCTTAATGTATTGAGATTCCGGGAAGTATGGACTAAGGTTACTCTTAACCTTATCAGTGCCATAAAAGCTTTATACCCAATAATCCGGACCTCCAAGATAGGGAGAAATACCCCGTTTCCGAGATCTTCCATCACTACATTCAGGCACACGACGGACTTGAGGATGGCCTTGTGGAAAGGTCTCTCCAGCATATTCCAATTGCTGTACAGACCAAGCTTGGAAACCTGTTCAGCTTTCTCAAATATCTCTTTCATATGGAGAAGTTACTTCTCTTTTCGCCTGCATGTCGTCCTATTGACCGGAAAACCCGTCCTGGCCTGGATGATCCTGCTGTGAACGTGAGGGGCCAAAGCGCTGTCACCCTAACGATGATGATTCTGGTATCGGTACCTGTGTCAATTGAGGAGACGGAGCTCAATCCATCTGCTGTCTCACTGAACTTGTGTCAATGAATATATTCCTCTCAGTGAACTTACATGTAGCTTCGCAAACAGCCATTCGAGCAATCTGAGGTGTTTTCTTGGGGGTAAGCCGCCACTTTGAGAAGGCTTTTTCCCCTAACGCTTGGCATCCTCCCTCACCCCAGCGAAGGAAGGGTCCACCGGGTGGTAAGCCGGGAAGGCGGCTCGATCTATCCGACCCGGGCGGGCAGAGCTCGGGACGAAAACACAACGGCGACCGGGCGGCCGTCTTCTACATCCCCCATCATCATCATCCGATCCACATGAGTTGATTCACGACCGAAACGCCGGCTGACCATGACCACTGATTTCTGGCAGCTATCCTGAACACGCAGACAGACGCTACTTCAACACGACATCCCAATGCTCGCGGTCCGACAGCGGACGGCAGTCTATGATTCATCAAACCCAAAACGAAGCGGCGCACAGCCAAGAGATCCAGGCTCGAGTCCAGTAGTCCACAGGGTTACAGAACGGTCGGGGAAGGGGACGACAGGGCGGCGTGCGTGGCTGGCGAGAACCTGAATGGGCCCCAACAAGGTTTCCCCTGGACGTCGGGACGGCAACGACACGCGAAAGGGGACTCCGAGGAGATGGTTGGAAGCGACGGTCGACCGACCGACAAAGCCACGAGGCGCTAAAGTTGGCAACAATCCCCGCAATCTCTCTTCCGACTCGCACAGATGACGGCTCACCTGATTTGTGTGGCTCCTCCGGGACCTCGTCTTGGCTGGGAGGAGGGGGACGGGGGGACCAATGGCCTGGACGATGGGTCTCACATGGAGCAACTCCAACACACACACCGGCCGACTGACCGCCCGCCCGGTGTCTTAGGGCGCGCCACTGCGGCTGGCCCAATGTCCGCAGCGCCGCCCGTTCACGATACCTGATCGGGGCGCGCCGAGCGAGCGGGGAGGTCGGGAAGGAACAGCTCGGCGGCCGTTGCCTGCCAAGGGAGAGAGGTCTGGGGTAAGCGCTGTTTGTCGTTGTCCAAACGGCTCCTCCCCCAACGCCCACAAGTGGCTGACTGGCGACATCTCTCGAACGGCGGCGGTGCGAGCTGGAGAGAAGGCCAAGCCAGCATGGGGCGAGCTCCGGCGTGAGTTTAAATATACTCTGATTCCCCCGTCCTCTTCCTCTTCTGCTGCTCAGAGATCACAGCACCTCACACAGCTCGCTTCCATCCTCTCACCTCTCTTCACGACACCCTTGACGGTCACCATGACGCGCCTCGCCCACCTCCTCCTGTTTGCGCTCTCGGCCGCGCTGGTCAGTAGCGCCCGACCCCAAAGCTGCGGGGGCAAGCTGGGCGGCGTGTGCCCGCGCGGGTACGAGTGCGTCGACAAGCCCAAC